>SNQJ01S0048348.1:0-30947 GCA_010110895.2 Picea sitchensis | reverse complement strand
AGTCCGTAATAAAAATAAAATTGTACATACATCTTGTGTTCTTTGTGTTCCTTGTAGATATTACTTATTGATGATATATGTTGTTGATATATGTTCACATCTAACTGGTTATAAATGATAGCAATGAGTAACGAGTAAATGTTGAATACTAACTAATGAGTTTTGTGTAAGAGGGAAGTTTTGGGAAAAATATCCCCACACTCATTCATCCCCCCTCTAAGTGTGGTAGGTGTGTCCAACAAATAGCTCACAATATAATTAATATTAACTAGATTAATTATCTTTTACATTTGTTATTAATCACATTAAGGTGGGGCCGACCTATACCCTTTACATTACAATTAGGGTTACAGGCAAGTCTGACTCTTGAACAATATAGCAAGGGATCTTATACACCCACTAGTTCTCATCCACTAGGGGCACATCCATAGGGATATCCATATCTCTGGCTCACTGCATTACATAGAAGAACCGCTTCTTCACTAGTGTTCAACCACTAGGATCACAATCACCTGTGCTCGTCCACAAGCACATCCACTCAACATATCTTCTTTCCCACTTCATTACACAGGAGAGTCATATGGAGTTTCTCGTCAAACCTTCTTCTTAGAGGAGTCTAATACATCATCTTCATTTATTTTCTCACGACGATGCACCCAACACTTTGGGATTTCACACATTCACCTTGTGCTCAACCATAGGCACGCCCAACTCTGCAGATCTCCTTTCTCACTGCATTACACAGGAGAATCATCTAGAGTTCTTCTCAACTATATGTAAGGAGGAGGCCATATCTACATTCTCGCTCTGTCTCAAATAGGAACCACACACCCCTCTTAGGGGATTTCTCTCAGGTTTGTAAGATGGAGAATGTCTCACATAGCTACAATCATCAACACTCCCTCTCATCTAGGGAGGCATTTTCCACTAGGCCAAGTCTCTCATGGAAATACTCGAACTTTGTCTTGGCAAGTGGTTTGGTGAAGATATCTGCGATCCATTCATGAGTAGGAAGATAATGTACATGTATTGTCTTCCTCTACACCATGTATCTAATATAGTGATACTTTATTTCAATGTGTTTCGATCTGTCATGAAACATCAGGTTCTCAAAGAGCTTTACACAACTTTGGTTATCACAATGAATAGTAGTAGGATCCATCTCATGATCGAATAAGTCAGTCAAAAGTTTTCAAAGCCACACTGCTTCACAGACTGCTACACTCAATGCAATGGACTATGCCTCTATGGTTCTTAATGCCACATAGCTTTGTTTTCTGCTACACCAGGAAACCATGGTAGAACCTAAGGTGAAGCAACAACCGGAGGTGATTTTTATGTCTACTGCTCTTCCTGCCCAACCTGGATCGACATATCCTCGCAAGCTCAAGTCCACACTGGAGGCATATCTCAGGCCATAACCAATCGTGCCTCGTAAGTATCTCAATACATGTTTTGCAGCTATCAAGTGTGTCTGTCTCGGTTGGCTCATAAACTGTCTAAGCACATTTACTCCATAGAAAATGTCTGGTCTGGTGTTAACCAGATACATCAGATATCCAATCAATTGTCAGTATAAGTGTGGATCTACATCTCTTGAATCAATATCACTCATTTTCCTCAAATCCATTACCATTGGAGTGGGCATGGATTTGCATTATGTCATGCCTAAATTTTTCACTATCTCCATAGTATATTTTCCTTGACTTAGGAAAATCTCATATGTTCTCTGCCATACTTCTAGTCCCACGAAGTAGTGCATCAATCCCAAATTCTTCATTTCAAATTTAGCAGTCAATGCTTGTTTTCATTCAACAATGAGTCTCTCTGAACCGGTGAGGAAAATTTCATCCACATATAAGACCAAAATCAAACACTCATTGCCATCAATGTGATAATATAAGTTTGGATCAACAACACTTTTGTTGAAACCCAAACTCATCAGAAATCCATCCATTTTCTCGCACCAAGCACGTGGTGCTTGCTTTAGGCCATATAGGGATTTCTTCAACCCGCATACATGAGATCTTTCATTGTGTACAACGAATCCTTCTGGCTGCTCAATATAAACTTATTCCTCAATTTCACCATTGAGAAAGGTTGTCTTTACATCCATCTGATGTAGCTTCCAACCCATGGAAGCAGCTAGTGAAATGATAGATCGGATGGAGGTGTATCAAGCTACTAGTGCAAAAGTCTTGTCATAGTCAACTCCCTCTATTTGTGAAAACCCTCTAGCCACAAATCTTTCTTTTTATTTTTCAATGCTTCCATCATCAACATGCTTGATTTTATAAAACCATTTGGAAGTCACTAAAGACTTTCCCTCTGGTCTTGGAACAACATCCCATACATCATTTTTTAATATAAATTGGTATTCTTCAGTCATGGAATCTTGCCATACTTGTTCACCTGAAGCTTCTCCATGACAAGTAGGCTCTGAGTCAATAATGTGGGTCATGGCTGAAAGGTAGCTTGAGAATCTCTTTGGTCTTTTTCTCTCTTTGGTTGTTCCTTGTGGGGCTTTATTCCCTTCTGCTTATTGTAAATTTTGTCGGGCCCAAGCAGGCCTTTTATGTCCAACTGTAATATCTTTGGGTATGTTTCTTGGAGAAACTGAATTGGCTAGAACGACTGGATCAACTGGAGCTATTGGATCATCTGGAATAATATATGTCTCCCTCTGAATTGTTGAAGGAGGAGAAGGTATTGTTTCACTATCAATTTCCATCTGAGCTTCTCTGGATTTATGGAAGGCTACTTCTTCTTCAAAAGTAACATATCTTCTTACTTAAATTTGTCTTTGACCAGGAATGTAGATTCGATAAGATTTTGATGATTCATTGTATCCAACAAATGTGCCCTACCTTCCTGAAGGTTCTAGCTTGTATCTCTTTTCTTTGGGTACATGAAGATACACTAGACATCCAAATATTTTGAAGGGTCCAATCTCAGGCTTCACTCCGATGAAGCCTTCTTTTGGAGTAATGTTCTTTAGGATATTATGAGGGCTTCTATTTTGAACATATATTGTTGTCATACATGCGTTTGCCCATAGAGTCATAGGTAGACTCTGATCATGTATCATTGCTTTCGTTTCCTCAATGATAGTTATGTTTTTCCTTTCAGCTACCCCATTTTTTTTAGGGTTGTAAGGAACTGTGAACTCCCTCTTGATTCTTGCTTCAATACAAAACTATTGAATTCTTTTGAGGTGTATTCTCCTCTGTTATCTGATCTTAATATTTTTATTTTTCCTTTGGTCTGGTTCTCAATCTGATATTTGAATTATTGAAATTTTGCAAGGACTCCATCCTTGTTCTTTAGAAATTAAATCCAAGTTTTCCTGGAGTGATCATCTATGAAGAGTACATAGTATAAGTACCCATTTAGAGATGCAACATTCATTGGCCCACATACATCTAAATGTATCAAGTCCAAGATTTCCTTGGATCTATTTTCACTTCTTGGGAAGGATCCTTTAACATTTTTTCCAAGGGAACAACCTTTGAAAACACCTATATGTTGAATCTATATTTCTAGTAGACCTATTACCATTTTCCCTAGAGATGGAAGAGCTTTGTAATGAATGTGAGAAAGTCTTCTATGCCATAGCTCACTCAAGATGATAGTGGCATGTAATAAGGCTTGGACTGGTTTGATGGTTAATCTATACAAGTTTTTTTCTCGGACACCAATTACCTTGGAAGAACTTCTATGAGAGTCTTTGTGCCATGCAATAACTCTTCCTTCTGAGAAAGTAATCTTATAGCCTTTGTCTTCCAAAGCAGAAATAGAGACAAGGTTACTCTTCATTCCGAGGACATATAGTACTTCTTCTAATTGAAGTTTCATTTCTGAATCTAGTTGGAAGGTATAAGTTCCAATTCCTCTCACATTATATCTAACATCATCTCCAAGAACAACATGTAGATGTGTTTATTTCTCAATGAAATTTTTTAGGTGATTTCTAAGACCGATCATGTGTCTGGAGGCACCACTATGAATTAACCAAGTGTTATCATTGATAGGGACCATACCTGAGAGTGATTATATGTTGATGTATCCATTTCTTTGAGTTCTTTTCTTCTTGGAACTGAGTTTGCTTGAATCATCAAGATTTCCCCCCATCATGATTTTGCTCATTTTGAATTCTTCACAAACCCTTGTCAACTAGGATAGAAAACCTAACGGCTAGTCTAGGCTAGCACTTTTAGGTTTTGTTGGACTTATGACTGCCAACAATAAGCCTTAGATAAATATGATATCCTTGGTAATCTGAAGAGATTCTTCAAAGAGTTGCATAAATGCAATTCTGAAATTTTCTGCAGAAATTGGTGAAACCCTAGAAACCCTAGGGCTAAAAAGTCAAAATTCTCAGAATTGCAATTTGAGACTTTTTGGAGATGCGTTGAAGGAGGTCGTACTCACCAATGTCCTTTTTAGCCTCAACGTCCAAGTTTCAAGTGTTTTAAACCCTCATAAGAGTAGGCCATACGGATTTTATGGGAACCCTAGGAGGGCCATACAGTTTCTACAGAAGTGAGAGAGGATGGCTGGAAAATGTTTTTGCAATGGGATCTTCAAGACCTATGCTATGATACCATGTTGATTTTTCAATAAGCTAGGTTAGGAATGAATTTCATTCTGTTTTAGCATTTGTCTTAACCATAAACAATAATGTTGTAGCAACCAAGATCACAAGAAGAAACACCATGCACAAGAACACAAGAAGTATCCTGGGAAACCCTTCTCAATAAGGGAAAAAAACCCAGCCAAATACTTTGCTATATTCTTTAAGAGAAATAAATTTACCACTAATAATACCTAGCACACAAGAGGGTTCTCAAACCCTAGAAGACTAGTGCCCAAGATAGGTGCACACTTTTCCCAAGAAGGTGTACTTGCTGAAATTTCCAAACTCACATGAAAGATATGATTCCTCAATGGGGAATTCACCTTTACTTATACTAGACTAAACCTATCAACATAAGTGTCTATTGGCACAACATGGACGACCTCACTAGCTCACAATATAATTAATATTAACTAGATTAATTATCTTTTACATTTATTATTAATCACATTAAGGTGGGGTCGACCTGTACCCTTTACATTACAATTAGGGTTACAGGAAGGTATGACTCTTGAACAATATAGAAAGGGATATTATACACCCACTAGTGCTCATCCAATAGGGGCACATCCATAGGAATGTCCATATCTCTGCCTCACTGCATTACAAAAAAGAACCACTTCTTCACTAGTGCTCAACCACTAGGATCACGTTCACCTGTGATCGTCCACATGCATGTCCACTCAACATATATTCTTTCCCACTTCATTACACAGGAGAGTCATCTGGAGTTTCTCTTCAACTCTTCTTCTCAGAGGAGGCTAATAAATCATCTTCATTTATGTTCTCATGACGATGCACCCAACACTTTGGGATTTCACACGTTCACCTTGTGCTCATCCACATGCATGTCCAAATCTGCAGATCTCCTTTCTCATTGCGTTACACAAGAGAATCATTTGGAGTTCTTCTCAACTCTATGTAAGGAGGAGGCCATCTCTATGTTCTTTCTCTGTCTCAGATAGGAACCACCCACCCCTCCCAGGGGCTTTCTCTTGGGTTTTTAAGCTGGAGAATGTCTCACGTAGCTGCAATCATCAACACCCCCGAGCCAACTCTAAGCCTCCATACAAGAATCTGAACTACCCCATGTTGTCTAGTGCCTAATTCCCTCCTCCAATATGCACAATTATACTACTCCTAAGTAAGTCAGTTACAATTTTCAACAAGTTAAGTTGACCATAACATATGAAATCAAGAGAGTTATCCATGTAAATATAAAGAAGATTCCAGATTACAAACTAGAACTGTGAAATTTGGTCATAAAACAACATTCATATTAGTGAATTAAGTTCAACAATAACCATGAGAAAATTTGTAAGATTGCTTCCTTAATGAAGTGATTGCATCCAAACATGTGTAATCTGAAGTTGCTTCTAGATTATGATTCAAAGCATATGTAAACCAATCATGAGAAAGAAAGGCCATCCAAAATATTTTAAAGTGAAACTCAAGATTGTAAATTTTACAAGTTTCTGGATTCCGACAAGTTAAATCGAGCATATCACGAGAGATGAATGTGCCATCATTCAATGTTGATTTTAGAAGGTGAATTCAGATTTATTTATGCCAAGTGAAGTATGGAAAGTTGTGATTAAATTAACCAAACCGTGAGTTTGAAGAATAAGTGCTAGAATCTATTGTTATTAGGTGTTTCTATAATGTGCTCAAATTATACCAAAGTTAAGCCCCATCACATGAATCAATCATCAAAAGTATTGAAGAGTATTGTAAACTAGATCTTTAGAGACATAATTTAAGGAGACATTTATGCATCCATGTTCGTAAGAATGTTTTGCCATGAAATGATTATTGATCATATGAATAGATCCAATGAAGGCACTTAGTGGGAACACCATTGGCACATTATCATGTTTCCATTTGTTTATTGATCATATGAATAGATCCAATGAAGGCACTTAGTGGGAACACCATTGACACATTATCATGTTTCCATTTGTTTATGTGAAAACCATAGAATTATTTAGTGATAAGTGAAGTGTTTAGCACAATGAGAATTCACAGTGATAGTAATTGACTATGTGGTTAAAGCATCGAAGTAATTTTCCACCTTAAACCATTTTACCAATCATGTGAGAGAGAAAGAAAAGAAAATGTGATATAGATCCTAATCCACTTTCTCTAAACTAGTTAGATCTAAAATTAACAAACTGTTGGAAATATATTTCATATCTAATTAGTGAAACCTCTAAATTGAAAATTCAAACTAGCAAAATAGAGGTTAGGAATGAGCTTAATACCATGACGTTTTGAGAGTCAAATCATAGATTTAGCTCATAAAAATGCAACAATGCTAGATTTATCCAAGATATATAAAGTGAGAACGTTAAAATTGTTGGGAAATTCCTTTAACAACTTATCCTTTTTCTTCATCTCATGTAGTTGTGTAAACATCATCCTACCATCTTTATTTATTGCCCATATTTTCATAAAAAATCATGAAAATATTTCCAAGGCGTAATTCTATTGGTGGGAAAACCATTATACCGTGACTTAGCATTTTCTTCTAATGATAGTGAAAAGAGATTCATTACCACATCTTCATTTTCATTTGGGATACCATGTTCACCAAGGAAATTATAGAAATTTGTATGTGTTCCTCAATTGTGATGACAATATTTCCTAAAAACTTGGGAAGCTATTTGCTATATTTATCAAGCATGTTTTGAGGAAATTCTTGAATCCTAGACATGTCAAGAGGCATGTATACATTTTTAACCCAAGGTTGAGTGGCCATCATTAATACTCTTATGTGACCAATGGAAAGGATTGGATTTCCAATGTTGTTGCTTGAGGAAGCTTNTAAGAATGTTTTGCCATGAAATGATTATTGATCATATGAATAGATCCAATGAAGGCACTTAGTGGGAACACCATTGGCACATTATCATGTTTCCATTTGTTTATTGATCATATGAATAGATCCAATGAAGGCACTTAGTGGGAACACCATTGACACATTATCATGTTTCCATTTGTTTATGTGAAAACCATAGAATTATTTAGTGATAAGTGAAGTGTTTAGCACAATGAGAATTCACAGTGATAGTAATTGACTATGTGGTTAAAGCATCGAAGTAATTTTCCACCTTAAACCATTTTACCAATCATGTGAGAGAGAAAGAAAAGAAAATGTGATATAGATCCTAATCCACTTTCTCTAAACTAGTTAGATCTAAAATTAACAAACTGTTGGAAATATATTTCATATCTAATTAGTGAAACCTCTAAATTGAAAATTCAAACTAGCAAAATAGAGGTTAGGAATGAGCTTAATACCATGACGTTTTGAGAGTCAAATCATAGATTTAGCTCATAAAAATGCAACAATGCTAGATTTATCCAAGATATATAAAGTGAGAACGTTAAAATTGTTGGGAAATTCCTTTAACAACTTATCCTTTTTCTTCATCTCATGTAGTTGTGTAAACATCATCCTACCATCTTTATTTATTGCCCATATTTTCATAAAAAATCATGAAAATATTTCCAAGGCGTAATTCTATTGGTGGGAAAACCATTATACCGTGACTTAGCATTTTCTTCTAATGATAGTGAAAAGAGATTCATTACCACATCTTCATTTTCATTTGGGATACCATGTTCACCAAGGAAATTATAGAAATTTGTATGTGTTCCTCAATTGTGATGACAATATTTCCTAAAAACTTGGGAAGCTATTTGCTATATTTATCAAGCATGTTTTGAGGAAATTCTTGAATCCTAGACATGTCAAGAGGCATGTATACATTTTTAACCCAAGGTTGAGTGGCCATCATTAATACTCTTATGTGACCAATGGAAAGGATTGGATTTCCAATGTTGTTGCTTGAGGAAGCTTAAGAATTATATTTTATTCTCCTTCTATAGGGTCTTTCTAGATCAAAAAGTCTACAGTAAAGGGTTTGGTTGGAACTCCCTGTAGAGTATATACCACTTGGGTTCCCTTCCCTTGAAGTCACTAGATGAGTAAATTTATGTGAATCTTTGGATCCTACTCATCAAAAAAAATTGAAGATAAAATTCAAATGACCATGGAATGTACTTGTTCCTCGACAATGATGCCAAATTTGTTTTTAATCAACCAACAATGCATGACACTCATGCCACCCTAATGCATAATCTCAAGAAAAATAAAACCATCTCCATGAATATCATCCACATATGTGATGAAAATCACATTTGTTATCCCTGAGGACTAACATTTGCCTCCAACTTGGGGACATGTACTCTTAGGAGAAGAGGTGCATTATAACCCATTAATCTAGGGATTATCAGTTGTAGATAAATTTATTCAATAGCAACAATCATCATTCCATACAATTATGATTCTCTCATAATTTGTGGTTGTAGCATTCCATAGCCCAATTATAATAACTCTATGTCCATTCTAGTTCATGGAGTAATTCTCCCAAATTTCACCAACATAATGGTAATTCTAGCTCTCCCAAATTTCCCAACCAAATGGTAATTCAAACTCTCCCAATAATTAATAATTCAAATCCCCCCACCAAATGGTAATTCGAATAAACTAGTGACTTGAGCCAAAATGGTAGCTCGAATAGAATGGTCACTCCAACCCACTTGGTAATTCGAACTCCCCAATAATTTGAACTCTTGATTAATTCAATCTTCCCCTAAAAAGCATTTGAACTCCCCCCCCCCACTTGCATGGTTGAAAAAATCATAGTGTAAAATTGCATGTGAGTGAGAAACCACGTGTCTTCAAGGAAACTACAAGTTTATCCTCTCTTATAGCTAATTACAAGGATTAAAGAATACCAATTAATCAAGGTTAAAGACTTAGGCTTATCAATAAAATAATATTATCTTTCTTTAGCCCCCTTGAGTCCCTTAAGTCACCTTTCTTTCCCTTCTTATAGAGTCATAGCCCCCGATTATTTTGTCCTTATCCTTATGTAGCTTGTGATGTATTTTATTATTATCATTCAATGTACAATTTTACATATTACAACATTCGTCTTTTATCTATTCATCATATACATAAACAAAGCTAATTTAGGAATCAAAATTGGTGTACCACACTCTCAATTGAGGTTCTATACCTCGATCGAGAGTTCAAAACCAAAATCATAAAATTGTGTCAAAAATGCCTCAATCGAGGTATTGTAAAACCTAAATCAAGGGTTAGACCTTGATCGAGGTGATAATCTAGAATTCATGGTCTCCAAGGATCTACCTATTGAGTGCTTAATAAGTTTCCTTTTGAAAATTGGAATTTTGGAACCTTTTCCCTATAGGCGCATATCATCTTCCCTGGTATATATTTTTAGTGTTTTAAGAGTATATATTTGACATGAATTCTCTTCAATTATTATAATTTTTTCTTGATGTTTGAACCTTTCCTTGACTAGTCCTCATACAATAGTATAACCTAGAAGATCTTGTGTAACCTTTACAAGCCAAAATTCTAAAATTTTGAGGTGAAACACAAGATGCATGCATATTTCCTTAAGAAAAGTAGTGAGAATATTTATTCTTCCCTCATATAACCCATATATAGGCTTATTATTTTCCTTCAGGAGACTACTGAGTAGGTCTTGTAGTGGCCTATTTTGGCTCCTTTTGATGAAATATTGGGTTTCGAGGGTGGAATTGACAGCCTATAAGGGTAATAATTGTAAGAATTGATGAATAAAATTTTAAAAATATTTTTATGATGTCTAATGATTGCATTGAATGCGATTAAACCTTATTTCTTACTTGCATTGGTCTCTCGAAAAAATGTGATAGTCATTTCCACCATGATCCTAATAGTGTGTGGTTATTGTGCATAGAATGTTTGGTAACCAATGCAAATGACCCTAAATGATGATGTAAGGTGTTTACATTGGTCATGTGATAATATACATCGTGATTTTGGTTCAAGATTAGTTGTTCTTACCCTATGAAGGTCTTATGACATGTTATGCAACTATGCATATTTGAATGTTGAGTTTAAAATCCTATTGAGTAAGGAAATATTCTCTTGGGTTCATAAGAACCTTGATGGTGTTTGATTCTTGTTTCTAATCAATTCATATGCTGCTAAATGCATGATATTGAAGACATTAAACTTACTCCTTAGGATTTTCCTCCTTGGAAGGGAATAAACCCTCTATTCAAGAGATTGTATGAGATTGTTTATATGAGTCTATTTGATGAACTTTAGAGATAGATTTAGTATGTGAAATAAATGGTTATACTTATGGTGAATTGGAATGCCATCAGTACATAATTATTATCATCTTGTAAAGTGTATTATGTTAGTGCTAGTTTCTAATTTATTGGTGATCTCAAAAGCTTGACTTGTGTTGACTAGTGAGTTCTAATGTCAAACTTTGTCATTATATTTAAGAAGAAGGGTTTCCTTTTGAAATGGTTCTACATTATGGAATGTGTTTTTACATGTCGCTGCCATCAATGAATTATTAGACTAACAAACCATACTTTTAATGTTGGTATATAAGGTATGTTATAAATTCCATATGGAACTCCTTTATGATGGCCTAGAGCCCCACATATAGACCATGAGCACCAAAGAAAAATGTTACTATATGGGGATATGTGCATGGCCTATGGAACATAGAGCCAAATGTTATGGACTAAGAAAGTGTAATTTGAACCTTGACCATGGTGTGGTCTATGTTGATGTTTTGTAGCAACGAGAGGTATTCCCTCCTGGACAACTTTTCTTAGAGAGGAAGATTTCAAGAAGTTAAGGGAAGACCATTGAACAGTTGAATTAGAAGCCCCAAGAAGAAATAGAAGACCATAGAAGAGAAGTCGACCCCATAGGAAAACAATAAAGTAATATTGAAGACCCCAAAAGAGAAGTCGGCCCCACTAGATAAATAATAAAGGAAAATTAGAATTTCCAAGAAGAGAAGTCGGCCCCAGTAAAGTGACTGAACTAGTATAAATAAAGGTGACACCTTTGCTCATTTACACACACTAAAATCATCATATCAACAAGGAAAAGGAGGCGCAAGTCCGTGGAAACCCTAGGAGACACTGCAACTGGGGTTCTTGGTGGTTCTTGATGGTTTCTCTTGTGCGCTACCTCTAGAAGAGTTGCACTAGGGTTGTGAGGTGACTCAGTTGTCTACCCTCGCTAGGGTTTGATAAGAAGAAGAGATAAGTAATTGTTATCATGGTTTCTTCATTGTTTGTTTTGCTCTTGTGAATAAAGCTTCTTCATGGTTGTATTGTATTATCAGAAATATTCTCTCTAAGAAAATCTGGCTAGTTTTTTCCCCGATTTTGGGATTTTCCCAAGACAAATCTTTGTATCTTCTTGTGCGTGTCTATATTCTTCTAGATCCTACTTATATTTTCAGTATATGATTTTTGAATGTGAAAAGAAGATCAAAATACTCTGGTAAATCTATTGCTACTGAAAATGTAAGAAAATCTAACAGTCTATGATAACCTTCCATCATGTTAAATAGTCACTTTCTACGACATGTGTCATGACATGAGACCCCAAACATAACCCATAATCCCTAGGAACGATTGTTATGGCCCAACAACATGAAATTTAGCATGGAACTGCGGCTTGGAGAACAAGACACATGCCTGACATGAAAAACTTGAAAGTGACCACCATATCTCACTCATCGAGAAAATATTCCCTATCGAGGGCCTATGTGTTGGTTCAAAACCCCATATGTGGCCATGGTCTCTAGGGGAAAATGTTGTAGCCTATGAATTTGGATTTTATCCCTATACCATGTAGTGGACCATGAAAACAATCCATGTTGTGTCAATCCTTGAAACAATGACCTACTTGGGTACCATTATATCAATATGTGTTAAGAGGTTAGCAAACCCCCATCAGAGGTTCGTATGTCTCAAAGGCTCAATTTTGAGCTTGCAGTTGACTAAATATAGAGATTTCAACTTAAACCTAAATCATACATTTATAAGTAACATGTAAGACTTGAAATATGATTTTAATGGTAGGTGAATTTTTTTTCATATTGAACTAAATTTTAGTGTTTTATGTTCACTATTGCAATTTTACTATACTTTTGAGACTTCAAATAGTCATATATTTTTCATACAGACTCCACTTGATGTGAAATTTTTTTAAGTGGATATTTTTCAAAAATATTCCGTATATTATTTTATATTCAATGATCATGTGATAATGACTTATAAGGATGATTTTCAAGACATTACTACCATAAAATTCAATTTCCAGGAATTTTAGATATAGTTTTTAATAAGGACTCTAAAAATTCAATTTTCAAGACTTTTCGAGATAGATTTTTAAAACCACCCCTAAACTTTAATCCTCCATAAATTTATAGGTGGTTTTGAAACAACCATTTAGAAAAATCACCCTTAAAATGTCTATTCTCAAGGCTTTTGGGCAAACTTTTGAAAACCACCACCAAAGACACATTTGTGGGAAATTTTGCAAAAAATCACTCTTATAAAAATTTTAGCAATGATTTTGGGAAGACTCTCCTGGCCTAAATTGTCGCTAAAAGGATAAATTGTTGGAACGAATTCTTTTTAAGTTGCGTAACCTTACTTTGATTGACGTTTTTAAATGGAGTCTTGAACTTATTCCATACTTCATCCCATAAGCCAGTCCCATTGATATGGAACTTATTCTCCCTTGAGATGTAGATCATCATTACACCTACAACTCATCCTTCTTCTGATTGACCATGAGATTTTCATGTTCATCCTTAGGAAAAGAAATGATATTTTTTTTAAATCACCATGATGATTTTATCTTCAATAAGGTCTTTATGCCTAGTTCCCACGTGCCATAGTTGTTCCCATTGAGAACTGCAAGCTCCCTCTTCAAACCCCTATTGCTCATACAACATATTGATCGAAAAATATGCAACTACAAATAAGTTGACCCTTTCTTGATATCTTACTTCATAGGAGCACTAATACCACCCACAATATTCCTATGATGCAACAACCTCCAAAATATCTTGAAGCATTAGAATCAAGCTAAGATCTTCTAAACCTAGGCTTTGATACAATGTTAGAAAACATAGTCCAAACATTGAGCAATGGTGTTTAGAAACATTGTTATGAAATTACACAACACGAGAACATCTTTCACATAATTTCTCATCACATAAATTGAACCATAAACCATCTATTTATACACTTGAATTCATAACAAACTCCTTAAAATTGTAGGGTATATTTTATATTCTTTGCATGACTAGATTCCCTGTTTGAGGGAGTTACAGAGGGGCAGGAGCCCCCCTACGCGGGGGTTCAGGGGAAACTCCCTTGAAAAAAAAATGGCATTTTTTGCATCCATTTTTTAGCAGTTTTTCGACACATGGTTTTCACCGATGGTTTTCTAATTATGCTTAAGGAATTAGGGCTCTTGACTAATCCATGTCAATGGATTAGGGGTTTGGATGTCACATGATACTATATGTATATTGTATTGTAAACAATGAAGATAATGAATAAATAATATTAGAGGTGAAGCTCTAAATAGGGTGTTGTTTTTCCTGGTTTGGGTTTCTAGGGTAAAAATATATGTGTAATGTGTGTGTGTGTGCCATTGTATAGTTTTTTTTTTTTTATCAAGAATTTGTTTGCAGTAATTAATTGTACAAGGTTAAAATCTACATTTGGTATTAAAGAAATTATTGGCTTCAAGGGGACGCCTTTGTGGTCAGGGGTTTTTGCTCAGGTTTGTGATAAGTCTTGCTACAATGGGAGATCTGCGGTATTGATTATTCAAGTGAAAACAAATGGTGAGTAGTTTGAAAATGGAGAATGAGAAATTTAATGGGAAATTTTTTTATTTGTGGAAGCTCAAGATGGAAGATTTGTTGGTAGACAAAGATCAGTGGATCGTAATGGATCCAGGTATTGCACCTACAAGAATGCCAACAGAAGATTAGAAAAAGGTGGATTGAAAGGCGAAGAGCACAATTTGGTTGTGTCTCTCAGATTCAATATTATTGAATGTGTCAGGGGAAGCTACAACTAAGGTATTATGGGATAATTTGGGGACTTTGTATCAGTTTAAGTCCCTGGTAAAAAAAAAATCTTGTGAAAGAAGTTGTATAACCTAAGGATGAAAGACGGAGACTTGGTGACAAAGCATTTAAATGCCTTCAATAGAGTGGTAATTTAGTTATTATCTATTGATATTAATATTTACGATGAAGAAAAAATGTATCAGTTTATTGTGCTCTTTACTAGACTTGTGGGATAGTCTGGTTGTAGCCATAGGTAGTAATACAACTACTTTAAGTTTCAATGATGTGGTCTCATCCTTATTGTCCGAGGAGATGAGGTGGAATAACATGGAAGGATAGAGCACAAAAGCATTATTTGCAAGAGGATTCTCCCAGAAAAGAAATAGATCTAAGTCCTCAAGTGGGAGATCTAAATCTAAGGGTAGATCTATATCTCCTAGAAAGTTTGTAAAGGTATGCTAGAGATGTGGAAAAACAGGGCACTACAAGAAGCAATGTAGATTCAAAAGTGTTGATAAAGGGAAGAGATCTGAAGATGCTCCTTCTATAGAAGAAAAAAATCCAAGGAAGGAGGGGATGTGTACTTTTCTTCTTCAAGCACACATGCAGATCATGAGGCATGGCTTGTTGACTCAAGCACATCCTTTTTTATGACTCCCCATAGGGAGTGGTTCTATGAATATGAAAGGTATGATGGAGGTGATGTTTTCCTAGGTGATGACTTGACAACCAAAATCATAGGACAAGGAAAATTTAAGTTGAATCTCATGGATGGAAGGATTAGAACACTTTCGGGTGTTGTGCACATCCCAGGTTTGGCCAGAAATTTGATTTATGTAAGAAAAATGGATTATGTAGGGGTAAAAATAGTGTTTAAGAAGAAACTGAATGCAAAAGGAAAAGTGGAGAACAACAATGCTTGGTTAGTAGCAAAAGGTTATTCTCAGGTAGAGGGAATTGACTTTGGTGACATTGTTTCTCTTGTTGCCAAGTTAACTTCTATTAGATTTCTTTTATTTGTTGTTGTTGCATTTGATTTTGAAGTAGAATAGATGGATGTGAAGACAACATTCTTGCATGAGGATCTAGAAGAATAAATCTACAAAAATGAGTTTGATTTGGTCAAGTCTCATCACCCAAGTCAATCCCAAAACGGTTAGACAATTTGCATTTTCTAGCACTTTCTACACCCATTGAGTTGGTCAACAATGGGTGTAATACCCCCATATGATCATTGGGCATCATGTGTAAGAACGTGGTAAGTTAGTAAGTGATATCGATAAGTGAATTATGATTTTATTAAATGGGAATTAATATTTAATATTGATAACATAATAAATAGGTGCACTTGGGGGTGATAACTTCCTAGGAGCACCATGGTGGTAATGAACCAATGAGTGGGAAAGTAGGGGAGAGTAAAGAATAAATAAATATTTTATTATGGATACCAAGATTCTATTTCCGAAGGTTTTCTACTCTCTTTTGTTATGTGACCCATGTGTTGTTTTCCCAAGCTTATGAGTGGGAAAGTATTCTTCATGCAAGAATATTATTCATGCAAAGATTTTGGGAAGGGATTTGCTCCATATTTGGGGGGAATCATTAATTAATTCTTTAATTGGATGGGAAGTTTTTGGAGAAATGCATTCCACAATGGGATATACTACCATAGTTTTTGTTATGAATGGATGTAAAAGCTATAATTGAGTTGATGGGTAATTATTGACAGCTAATTTTTCCCCGATTCCCAAGAGCATAGTTTCCCTAGGTAGCCTAGGATAACCTAAAGAATATTTAGCAAAGAAGGGAATCACATTCCTTGTGCTATGCAAAGTTGAGGGGGGACGAGAGGTTGGAGAGTGAGATTGTTGTAGTAAGATTGGGCTAGAATGTTATTCCTTAATGGTTGAGTTATCTAGGAATTGGGATGAGTGAGATAAACTAGAGCCATAGCCAGTGAGTCTACCCCAATCGTTTAATTACCCAACATAGGGGTGACACCTAAATGAGCTAGTACCTATGCCTAGGAGGGAAAACTCACCCCTAGATTTATTTCCCCAAGTGCATCCATTAAAATAGATAAGTTTTAGTTTTTATTAGTTATATGCTACAAATTTATTCCTTTTGTTCTACTCTATTATTATTGTTAAATATTAATGCTTGTGGAAGTGTTGTATTCGATGAATATGTGTTTAATTGAGTAAGTTACAAATCTAGAAATTAGCATTGGTTCGGGTATGCATTATGGGTTATCTAGTAAACAATTTAATGCATATTTTAAGGATGTTATAGCCATCATTTGTAAAGTAGAGGGTATAATTTTTTCTATGTTCTGTATACCTCAATTTTCCCCTTCTCTTCTAGGAATTTCTTAATAAGGGTATTTTCATGTGCCCTTCTCTTCTAGGAATTTCTTAATAAGGGTATTCTCATGTGGGATAATCGGGGTGAAATCATCCATTGTTTTTTCCCTCTTCTTTATTAGATCCTTGGGCTTTTTTCCTACATGTATAGGGGTGAATAAACAAGTTCTCAATGTTTCTCCCTTTTGAAATATTTAAGATGTTTTTGACCTTTTCTGAAATGGAGAAAAGGCTTGTTGAAATAAGATATTCACCATATATATTATTACGAGTTCGTTCATCGAGTCTCTCTTATTTAATTGAAACACATGTATATAGTTTATATATCACTCTCCATAATCGTTGTAGCTCCATGACATGCCTAAATCAATTGTGACCAATTGTGACCCCACGTCCACAAGCAATATGTCATAGGAGTTGTTTCACTTTCAAGGTACCCAATTAAATCTCAACACAACTTATCACTCCAAAATAGATGGCTAAATAGAAGTAAACAATAAGTATTTGGAAACTTATTTAAGTTGTGAAAAATCCTTTCCATTTTTGTAAGTTTCGATATTTTTCATTAAGTACTCTATCTTTGACTTAATTAATTAAGTTTTTTTTTCTTTTATTTATTCAATATTATTACCATTTTTAATTCAAAATCAATGCTATTTTTCTATAAAATTCACCTTTTAATCTTGTAATAAAAATATTGGGGTGTCAAGTGCAGGGGGGTTCTTCTTGATCTTAGAGGAAATACTATATCCTATTACGTATGGTGATTATGGATGGTTTCAAACAATGTTGTTAAAGCTTATGCCTTATATGAAAGAGTGTGCATAGCAAAAGAGAGAAATGTCTCCAAAATTGTGGTCTTCGGAGACTCCATGATGGTAGTTCAAGTGATAAATAAGAGAAGCTAGTTTGAAAACAATGTTTTTAATGGCATAATTTCCTACATTTTTTCCCTTGTCAAAAGCTTTGTTGAATTCAAAATCTATCATATTAAGAGAGAACTAAAACCCCTTGTTGATCGTTGGGCAAAGATTGGCACAAGCTTGGAGTGTGGAATTATAAATTTAAATGGGGTAAGGGGGCTTTGCATATACCATAGTTGAGCCCCCCTCTTTCTTCATGTGAACAAGTGGTAATGGTGTGGCCTGTCAACTTTTGTGTGTATCTCCCCACACACTTGAGGATTTATGTCAATTGTGTGGGCATTCAATTAGATTTGTGTCTCTCTAGTCTTTTATGTGGTCTCATAGCTCTGGTTATGGATCATTATTTGTTGATGTCTGGTAGTGTTTCTACCTTTGGTCGGGCGTTGGCTTCCAGTTATTAGTTTTGATTCTCAGTAGGTGGATGTTCGTGGGGGTCAAATTTGTTTTGCTCGTTGGATCCCAAGGTTTTGTTTCAGTCTATAAAGGAAGGTTTATATTCACTGACAGTTATATTTGTTTCTCTTTGCATGTTTCTCCTTGTTTACCAGGCGTTGTTTTCAAGTTCTAGTAATGCTCATTTTCTCTTCTGAGGGGTTTATTTTTGTTGTGCAATTTTTTATTCTTTTGTTATTAGTGGAACTAGAATTGGAATCCCCAGGGGACGAAGGATTTCTAGCTTCTTATTACATTGGATAGAGATGGACCCTTCTTGGAATTATTTTGAGAAAAATCTCCAGTGATATGAGGAGATTTCTCAAGCAAATTGTTCTATGTTTCAACAACTTTCAACCAAATTGGGGGATTTTGAACTTGTTATGGTATCCTTGACATGGCGGATGGATGAAACAGAGTTAGAAATATAGCATTTAAATACATTTGCATACCCTCAACATTTGGCCTCTGCATCAATCAACCATGGCACAGTTTCTCCTCATGAAGGTGTTACAATCAATGGCAATGAAGAACAAGGTGCAACCCCTATGGACATTGAGGAAGGACCTCTACAACATACCAAGGATTTAGAATTTAAAGACTCTGTCTCTTCTTACCATTAAATGTTTTTTAAAGTTATGTGGTTTTTAGGCCAATCTATTAAAGATATAATTAACATAATGATAAGGGAACCAATCTAGAGAGAGCTCCAAATTGTGTTGTCTTAGTTTTAGAACTATGCACAGGATGTGAGCCATTTTTTGAAGATTGTGTGCGATCATTGTTTGCTTAGACACAACTTCTTTTAATACAAACACTGTTCAATTTCGTTTTAAAAAAGTATTGTAATAAAAAATGATAACAATATTGTTCTGTGTGTTTTCCAAATTGGTCTTTACTTGTAAAAAAAGGCTTTGGAAACCCTTGACAAATATTATAATTCTTCAATAATTATTTTGTGGTTTAATTCAAAATTATTAGAATCACACGAATTGTAATCTAACACATTTTTTAATGTATACCTTCCTTAATATTTTTTTGTAAGTAAGTAGGAACTATATTAATATTGACAAAATGAACATATATGTGTGGTGGTTCAAATACCCAGAAATGCACAGACATAGTTCTGTAACCAAGAGATACCAAGTATGTGTGCCTGCCCTTGTGGCAAACCAAGCCAAAATTTAAAAATAACCAGTCTAAGAAACTTGTACCTAAGTAACCCACACTTTGTAATGACGCTTATGAAATTCCTAATGACTTGGACATACAAAAACTAGAACAAGACAGTAGAAAAAAAGTTATAATTCATATTAACCAGTGGCATGAGGACCCTGAGAGGTCTACGAGACAACAACATCTGGATGACTAGTACGAGAAGAAGACTCTACCCAAGGACGAGCCGCGACAGGGAGCTAGAAGGAGCCACCATGCCTTTTGGCAACCCATGTAACCATTGAGATGAGATGAGCATTATGCGCCTCTGGAGTCTCCATGCCATGTTTTAGCTAGTGAAAATCTTGGTCTTTGGGCAGCATCCCCAGGGCCATCATTGTTTTGGTGTGTCAATATAGCTCCAAGGTCATGTAAAACTTTGAATTTCGAGTTATGGTGCAACCCAAATCTGGTATTATTCCTCCCACCTGATGTCCTCATCATCCTTGAATTCTCTAACCAGTTTGAACTCGGCTTCGGCTTCCAGTGCAGACATGGTCGCCTGGTCCTTCTGAGGGACAAAGTCTTGATAAAACTCAGCTACGGCTCTAAGGCAATCGCCTTAGCAGCGTGTGAAGAGTTGGTAAGAGAGAGACGGGGTTTCCTCCCATAAGGGGCCATGACATAATACGTCTGAGGAAAAGAAGCAAGATTCGCAAAAACAGAACAGTCGTAAACAAGAACACACCACAGCAAGAAACATCCAAAACACTTTGGAATCCATGGCCTTTCCCAAGAGGCAATTTAACTTCGCCTGGTTCATCATGCCCACAATAGCAAAGCATACATTCCTTCATTGCAACGCTTGGTCATGAACAAAAGCATTATGCAAAGTCGTGTGCGAGGAGCTCGAATCGTGGGAGCCATCAAGCTCACATTCAACTACCAGACATTTCGCCATCAAGCTCACATTCAACGACCAAGCGTTCCTCATTAACCCGCCGGTCCTCCACACGAGACTTAAGTACAAGGCCTTGAACACGTGAAGCCTCCACATCATAACTTGACGCCCAGTCACCTCCGCATAGTGACACCCCATCAGGGGAATACCTTCCTTGATAATTAAGAATTAAAACATATNCCCGCCGGTCCTCCACACGAGACTTAAGTACAAGGCCTTGAACACGTGAAGCCTCCACATCATAACTTGACGCCCAGTCACCTCCGCATAGTGACACCCCATCAGGGGAATACCTTCCTTGATAATTAAGAATTAAAACATATTATTTTCGCATACCTCTTACCTTTATGCTTTGAATGATGATGTAATAGACTCAACTACACATGTAATATATTGCGTGCGACTAATGAAAATATTTCATTTAAATTGTGCGTATCAGATTTTTTAATTTCTTTCTAATTTGAACGATAATTTATTTTGTTTAAATAAATAAAATATTAACAATATATTTAAAATTACCATAATGCTATGAAACAGTGTGAAATCAGTAGCAAAATTATTTGAAAGACAGATCGTCAATGGAGCTAAATACATAACGTGTTTCTCATATTAAATTATGGAAATGTTTTTCTAAAATATCTAACAGTCTCGTGTTATTTCGAGAATTTATAACATACCAATACACACACTACTAAAATTGATTAATTAAAACATATATATATATATAGATTTTTTGATCRGGTCTCCTTCGTACACGTTCGTCGAGAATTTATAACAAACAAATACACATTCTACTAAAATTGATTAATCAATTTWAAAAAAATAAGTATAGATAATTTTATCGATCTCCTTCGTACGCCTTCCTACAGTATTTTCGAATAAACTTATTGACTGTAATCAAAACTGCCCAATTTTGGCTTTATTTATTATAATATCTCCATCTGTTGGACRGAGTAAAGCATAACAGGAACAAAAGGAAGATCGGCCAGGCGGCCTCAAATGGGGTTTCTTTGCGGCAATTGCTAAGTTTATCCCGAATCTTGAATCTATGAAGAAACCCCTTAATTTTTAGAATGACTCAGGAATCTAAAGAATGAAAATGAATTATGGCCGAATTTGGGCATCGAGGGTAACTAATTCCCCTGATGCCATTATTTAAATCTCTAAAATAGCAGGCATTAAATTAGCCTGCATTCAAGAATTACCAGAGCAACCCAGATCCAAGAATTACGAGGTGAATAATTTCCTTTTATTCCTTGCATTGAGCTCCTTACGGATCGGATGATCACAAGTCATTTGCTCCTCTGATGATGCAGCACGTGACTTCTGGTTCTTCATCTTGTACCTTGCATTCGACAACCAGTTATCCACCTACACATAGAATTCCAAATTAACTGATGAACAGTAAATCGACGCAGTAGTAACAAATCATTTTTAAAATTTAGAACCAAACCAGATGGATTCATAGTAACATATAAGAATTTATTACAATTTATTATTAAAACATTAAAGAAACCACATCGATTCATACAAATCTGTAGAGCTCAACTGTAGTAAATGAAGAAATTAAATCAATTAGATACTGAATTGAGGGTTTATGGCACCTGATGTAGCGTTAGACCGGAGAGTTCTTTAAGCTCAACCTTCTCATCTTTGGTTGCGAAAGGGTTGCTGATGTTTCGGTCCATCCATTCTGTGAGCACATTCACGGCCTGCCGAGGGAGAGGACCTCTGCGAACTTTGCTACTCTTTCTTGCTGCTGCAGTCTTTTTCATCCTCTTCTGCTTTGGCTTTGAAAGCCTTCCTTCTTTCTGGACGATTTGGACAAATTCTAAGTCTGATTCATATTCCGAGTTACTGTCCGACAGTACTTCATTGCACTTTAAACTGTCGCATGAGCTTTCCTTGAACATCATTATTTCGTTCACCGATTTGAACTGGAGATCACCGAAGAAATTTGCACTGAAAGAACCCCTTGCAATCGCGGGATTTAACCGGGTTCTCTTCTTACTTCTTGTCGAAGTTAAAGATTTATGCATTTTCCCACCGGATACACAATCTGAGTCTATATTTTCAGGAATTTGCTCAGAGATCAAAGGAGTAACTACGTTGCCTGCATCTAATTCTGTCAAATGATGAACAATCTTGCAGTCTGGCTCTCTGAGCACCAGAGGAAATTCTATAACCTGATCTTCTAAATAATCTAGATCCGGAGAGTTAAAGGAACTAAAAGAGTCTGTTATTCCTTCATTGAAGGAATTCAGTTCAAAATCCCCAACGTCTTCACAAGCATTCCTCAGATCTTCTTCGACCTTTACTCTTTGTATAAAATCAGTGTGTAGATTTGGGATATCGGCAGCAACATCTTGGACGTTGCTAATTCCGTCCTGAAATTCCCGTTCCGCCAATTCTAGCCAAAAATAATACGCGGAGAAGTTCCTCTGCAGTGCAGCATAATAATCAGGTGACTTCGCCATGCATTGGAATCCTTTATTTTCCCGGAGGTCTGAGAGCTCGTCAAAGACTGGATCGCAGTTCTTTTCTGTGCACGATCCAGCGAAGGGATTTCTGTGAACGATAGGCGATTTCTGGCAGCGGAAGGTGACGGTGCCAGAGCTGGATCTGAGCTTTATTCTACGAACTTGACTGGAGCTTCTCGACGTCATCGACTGCAAGGCGGCTACATTTCTGGTGAGAGGCAACATATTGACTGAAGTCGTGTGCACAGTGCACACTGCTGCTGCCGACGTCCAATTATTAACAGTAAAACTGGGCGGAGAGCGGAATCGTGCTCAAAACCTACGAAAGAATGTCCAAAATGCAATTAGAGAGAATCAAGAAAACATCAAGAATCTTGATGTTTCAAACATGCTAAAACCTATAACTATTTCCTATTGGGATCAAACCGTGTGCAAATTTCCTAAAAACAGTACCCCTGAAAATTCACAGAGTAGAATTTCCCTACAGATGCTTACAACATTCTGTGGAGGAAGCAAAATAATTTCAATACACACAGGTATCATTGAAACAAAAACAAGATTACTTACCGCCCATGGAGAATCGATCGCATCTTAAAGAATGAAAACATGGCGGTCTGTTTCTTTCATTCCATACTCCACTTTCTGTTATGATGTGTCAGGTGGATGCATCAAGTACAAAGAGTAAGATTCAGCTGGAGAAAATTGGGAGGGGTATTAGAGAGAAACATGTCCACGTAGGGTTCCACACGCACGTGACGATAAGGGTAGGGTTTGCGGGCTTTCATTTCGTGGTGCCTTTTTGAACGGTTTGTTGTTAATACCAAACTATGAAAGTGATGGTAAATGAAATTTTCAGGCCAACGTGGAATTGGTTTATATGTTGTTGAAAATGCACACATCACTTTAGTTACCACTCACTTTAATTTTATCAAAATCATTGAATATTATTTTTTATTAGATTTTTTTAAACTTATTGAGATTTTTTTTTTAGTTATGGGTGTCTGCGAGATCTTTAATGAATCAGTCTTCTAGGTGTATCAAGTGATTTTTCTGTATAACTCAATTTCACATTGCAATGACCATAACATTATCATCCCATCATCTCTATGGCATGCCATCACAAAAACATAACATCTTCATAATCAAATGTTAGTATAAGAACATAGCATCATCATCGTCATAATATTATGATAAATAGTATTTAACAACAAAAACTTAAAATCATAATCATATGAATACTTTTACCATGGTACAATATATGCGAAAATCTAATGATTGAAATGCATGTATATGTCGCTACTTAGCATCTATGGAATTGAAATGCATATACATGTCACTACTTAGCATCTATCCAATACAATTCATTTTTATGATGTCGTGATTTTCCTAAACATAGTAACTAGTGTTGCAACCAATAACTAGTGTTGCAACCAAGCTAGTCAACATAATAATACAAAAAAAAATAAGTTGTAGCAATGCCTATTCAACAACTAAGAAAATTATTTAGAGATTATTATACAAATAACAAAATTATTTTTTGCGGAGGATTTCCATAAACATCTTTTACTGTATACTGAAAAGAGATTTACTAAAACCAGTTCTACTTTGCAAAACATAAAGAAAAACTATGATTAGTGGAAAACATTATCATTGTAGGCTTCATCCTGACCAACATGACATGGATGTGATTCATGTATTTCCTTGTCCACATCTTCATGTATTTGATGGACAATTTCTTCTTCTTTGAGTTCCCTCAAAGTTGATCCAATTGGCATTCCAAGATTCGAAGTTGTAGACTAAGAAGTCCTATTTTGATTGATGACCAACTAATGAGGCATATTCCATTCAATATTTGAAGCTTGATTTTTTCTCTTTTGTTGTAGCATTATTTCCATTAACACAACATACTCGTAATTTTCCGCATGACCATGCAATTTGGATGTTATAGAAAATATGGAAGTCATGTTATCATATGTGAGGTCAGCATCCCTATGGAGAATCCTTTGAATTTCATATATTTCATGGATAGGGAAACACCCTCGGTGGGGATGGTTGCTCGAGTTATTCATTTTCCACCAAAACCAAATGGGATAAACCCAATTCCTAAAATCCAAACAAGAATACCATGAAGTTACTCACCTATAGTTCCCCAACAATCCACGGGTTCCTTTACAATAGACTCGAACATGCCAAATTCAGAGAGTTTCAAACAAGCCAAAACCACAAGGATTACAAGCACCAAACCTAGAAAGCAGGGGAATTCTAAAGACACAAAGTCAAGACCCAAAAGGCTAGGAATTTTCAAAGGCCCGTAGTTTGCAGTTCCCCACCAAACCCAAAAAGCCTCAAACACACTTACAGAGAATCCCCAATCCAACCTCCAATTCCCTATATCAATTGCAATCCTTGACTCAAGCTCCAACCCCAGAGAAAATTCACAACACAGAGAAATCATATAACCAAACTAAAATAGCTAAAAGTATAGGGAAAAATATGACAAGGTTGCTTACCAAGTTAACAAACAAGACCAAGAAAGACTTGAATGTAAGAGAAAAAATTCCAGGGCTAAAGGAACCTTTCCCAAACCAAGGCTTCAAACCCCACCAACCATCGATTCCATTAGCCCACTTTCAATCAACCTTATCACTAATCTCAATTGAAATTGTTGGCATAGATTTAAGTGAGGAGTGTGTAAAGGTTCCATAGAACTAGCGTTCATTGAGGCATGCTCTTGGTATTAAATATTCCCTGCCATTTGAAGTGACACGTGGAGGGCATGCAAATTCTTGTAATATTCATGATGATTAAATTAAGGAATGGGGTCAAAGGTTAACCCCCTTTTTGTTCTTATAACTCCTCCTTCAAGATGATATGTCGCATTGGCTATCCTATCTACATGTTTGGTGTGCTCCCTTAAGACATGGAAGAACTCTATGGATTCAAACTAATAAGTTTCCTTTTGAATTCTCAAAATGAGTATAGCCAAATTTTCATCGAATGGAATGGTTAGTTTATTCATAAGTCTAATAAATTGAATCACCTATTATCAAAATGTTCTTAATCAACCCTGAGTCCAAGAGTTTTATCCCTTGGAATAGGGAAAGAACCTCAGCTTGGTTATTTGTAACTAATCCCAATCCCCATTCATAGTCTTCTTGATTTTCATCGGGATTGAAGACTATCCCCTACACACCTGCCACCCTTGAATTATGAATTGGTTTTTACAATCAATAATAAGTTCTTAAAATTTACTATGGTTAACCAAACAATTGATCAATTTTTTATATGGGTGGACATTGGGATAAAATGTTTTCCCTAATGTTGAGGTTTCAAATTCTCTTGCCAAAACAATTTCAAATTCATAAAGGTAATTTATTCCCCATTGAGATTTGATGATGAGAACATCCATCCATCCCACTTCGCATGAGCCATCGAGTTCATTTTATGTTAGCATGAAGATAGCTTCAATTACTAGTGAAAGGGGATGTTGGGTTAAGCAAAATGGAATTTATGGAAGATTTCCATCATAGTTTTAACTAATTAACAATTTATACCAATCAAGCAAAAGTGTCTTAATTTCTACTTCCTCAATTGTGAGGTAAGGGTAATGAATGCTTTAATTTTCCTTCCTAAGTCATGTTTGTGGAAATAGGGCATGTTCTCTACCCCATCCTTTCCCTTAAGTTAGATAATGTTATTTGTATTTTCTTGGTGCATATGCAATAATGAAAGCTAGCTATCCATTTTCTTTTCTTCTCATTTAACTTCTATATGAAAGGTACCAATTCATGTAGGGTGTTTATTAATTTATCTATACATTTATATACATATTAATAATTAGCATCCATCCTACCATTGATATCAATATGAAGAAGAAGAGGAAGAAGAAGAAGAAAAAGAAGAAGACACATCCTACAAAGGTTCAGGGAGATCGAAGATATCAAATCTACATTCCTCGTGCACCATTAGTTCTACTACACTCCACCTAGAGGATTTAGTAGCTTCCAGTGTGTTGAGGCCACACTATTTGGTGGATTCATGTATTTCACTTGTAGTGGATGCAAGGGCCTCCTCCAATAGCTCGTCAACTTACAGTTGCACCACAGATTATGGAGTATGGAAAACATTTGTTTGGTACCTTATAACTCTTACTAGAATCGGGTCTCCTTATCACTTGGCCACTACCAGATACTTAAATATATTTTCTCTCTAATATGCCACCAGAGGTGCATGAATATTGCACTCAAGCTAATACGAAATGATATCATTCGGAATGTTATGTTCCCTAAAATCAATAGCACTTGTACATAATGCAATGCTATGTAAATGAAAAATGAAATTTACCTAACCAATTACAACTCCATTACTTAAGAAAATATAACATTAACAATTTAGAAATATTACTAAAAAGGATCATCTTATAATATTACAAGACTAACAATTTATCATATTAACCAACTTATGAAAATAAAACATTATACTATTACAAAACTAGTATTATTTGCAATTTTTCTTACAAGAAATTGTGATAGAGAAACATATAAATTGGTTAAAATACAACCAAGGGTAGTTTCTGGTCTTATGTATGGGACTAAGGCTAGATGATACTAAAAATTATGTGACCACAAGGGAAACTAGTTTTCTTGCAAATATTATCTATGTTAAAAATGTATTTTGGTCATCGAATAAGACCTAAAACTACTTTTAATTGAGCTCATCTTCCTTAGATGTAAATAGGTCTCATACACCAATTTGGTGGTTGGCTTGGTCGTGACCTTAAAAATAGATCATTTATTATTATAAAGAAATAGGTTAATGTCCCAAGACCTGGAGGCATCTGGAAAGAGTGAAAACATGTCCCTTATAGACCACCAATGGCTCATTTCAGGTGGCATGGGTTTTCTTGAATAATGATGATGAGTCAATGTGCATTTGTAAATAAAAACTATTGATAGTTGTCCCCATTACCAATTAACAATTAAGTTATAATAAGTTTCACCAACTTCAAAAAAACATACAAATTCTCTTTATTTTAAAATCATAACCTTCCAAATAAAGCTATGTTTCAAACAAATGTACACACATTTCCTTCATGTACCATTCCCACCAAACCTATTACCATTCACACTAAACCAGATGCCATTTTATGATAACACTACCATATCTAATGATAGTTAGGTGCTTTCTTATTTAAAACCATACAAAAGGGTGTTATATCTATTCAATTATATTCAATATTTGGACAATAATATAATATAACTTTGATTGTATTCAGTTATATAAAATTTGGACAATAACTTAGTCATATTTGTGATTATTGACATCTCTCAACAATAATTGAAGTATCTAATTTGTATGGATGTTAGGGTCCCATCCTAATTTCCCTAATTAGTAGAATAGATTGTTATTCAATGTATTGAGGGACCAAAGGGTTCATGAGGTAGTAAAGTGTTAAATCAATAAATGTAAATGGTTTCATTAAAGAAAGTCCACTAGTTAGTGGTTGAGGCCTCATTCATGGAGGTCCACTACGTGGTTAAGGTTTTAGTCAATTTGAAACTATACATTTAAATGGAAGGTATGTAGTTGGTTGCAAAGTGAATATTATTATATTTGTAGCTTTGCTCATGTTGGAAGTTGCCTCCTTAAAGAGGCAAGTGAACATTGCACCCAATTTTGAATATCAATAAAGGTTTGCTTATTGTTGTTATTTATCAATTTTGGTTTTGTTTAATTGATTTCCGCAACTATATTTCATTTTTTCTTGCTATGTTTATTTGTTTCCATAGCTATATTCTATTTATTTTGCTTCAAATAACTTATTTCAGCTAATAAGGAACACCACAAGTGGTATCAGAGCACTTCCATGTGCCAAATACATGCTCCAATTTTAGGGGGAAAAGGGTAGAGACACATTATAGCATATTTAAATAACACAAATATCTTTCATTTAGTGGGTAAACTCGCGGTTGGAGAAGAATAGACACAAAAAATACAAGAGGAGTGACCTATTTGGGCACCCTTCTAAATTTTGTTGATACCCTTCAAGTAGTATTGCATCATACATCACTTGTATATGGAATTGTCTTCCACATACCTCTGGGTATATCACAAGCCCCTTAGGTTCACCTAAAACCATCATTACATAATCATGTTGATCATTATGTTGTTATATTACACTAAGAACAACACTCGATGAAATCACTAGACCACATACCAAGGAATCAGATAGTACAACTAAGGGTACGTTCTACCCTCCTTAATTAGTGTTGTGAAAGACTCAATCAAGTATTATTTTTTAAAACCCTTCAGTATATAATATATTTATATCACTTAACACTCCTCTATCCTTAAGACCCTGCACCCTAGCCTCTTCCTACAAACCCTAGCTTCTATAGCAGCACACGTAGTGAAATTCCTACACAATTTGCAATGTTGGAAATTTCATTAGTGAGGTAATATTCAATAGAGTAGTAATACTCCCCTCACACACACACACACACACACACACACACACACACACACATATGGGGCACACCAACATCAATCGAGTATTATTTTTGGAAACCCTTCAGTATATTAGATATTTGCAGAACTTAACATTCCTCTATCCTTAGGATCCTGCAAACCCTAGCATCTTTCTACAAACCTTAGCTTCTACAAAACACACAGTGAAATTCCTACATAATTCTCAATGTTGGGAATTTGGGAATTTAATTAGTGCGGTAATACTCAGTAGAGTAGTAATACTCCCCCCCCACCACACACACACACACACACACATACATAGATATACATACACATAACATACATATATATATGGGGCCCACCAACACCATTGTAGGAGACCTATCTCAAAATAATACTTGTGCGACACTGATCGTTTTGGTGTTACTCTACAATAAACTTTTTTTTTTGTGGACCTGCTCAGGACCTTACTAGAAATCTGTCTCCATGGATTCCTCTGAGGACATTGATCATGTTGGGGTAGCTCTTGTATAACCTATTCTATGGACCTAGTGGTCCCATGACAAACACCTGTAGCATGTCAATCATGGAGGGATTGTAGAAAATGGTTGAGTCTCTTGCCCAGTAAATTACCAAAATGGAAATCAATATGTCTTCCCTTAATACACAAGTCAGACTTTGTTTTGATCAAATCATGAAGATTAGGGGCAAGACTAAGGAGGATGACACTATCTTTGGTGAAGGATCCCATAAGGGTAAGCACATTGAGGATGAAGAAGATCCCATTAATCACTTCTTATTTTCTAAATTTTCCTACAATATGATGGCTTACTTCCCTAAAGTTGATCTGAATAAGTTTTATGGGTCATATATGATTGATTGGGTTGACCAAATGGAGCACTACTTTTCCCTTCATGTCATAGTTGATGAACTAATGAAACTCAAAATTGGGGTCCTCAATATATATATATATATATATATATATATATATATAGGGAACATCGACAGTACATGGTCACTACATGTAAGAAGTTTGCAAAAGCCATGTTTGCCAGCTTTATCAAAGATACAAATTTTTTGGGCAAGCTTACCAAATTTTTCCAAACAGGGATGGTGGAAAACTATATTGATGCTTTTGAAAATTTGGCTATTAGAACATAAAATTCAACTAATGAATTTTTAAGAAATGCTTTATTAGTGGTCTTAAGGAAGAAATCAAAGCACACATAGAGATGAACCACCCTGCTACTTGGTTGGAGACCAATCAACTTTCTTGTCATAACCAATTTATATCGCATGCTCAATTTGAATGCCACAACATTGCTTCACATCCCCTCCCAAATATGGTAGCTCCTTAGCAACCAGTCCCATGGCTCTCAAGGTCCACAAATTGACATAAGCTAAAATGGTGGAATGACAGCTTAAGAGTCTCTACTATAATTGTTGGATCATGTTGTCATTGATGCCAATGGTTTGATTGATTGATGTCAAAGGATTGATTGATTGATGATTTATGTAATATAAT
>SNQJ01S0048347.1:47733-61689 GCA_010110895.2 Picea sitchensis | reverse complement strand
GACTGCCTTCTCGGCTCAGAACTCTTCTGCCTCTGCTGTGAGGTACCACCTCTTTCAGCTTTTCCCTGAGGTCTCCTCCAATCCTCCTTGGGCTTCGGTGTTTTCTCTTGGGCAACTGTCTTGCCTCTGGGCTGGCTTCTGCCTCGCCCTCGCTGTCCCTGCTTGCGGTTCAACTTCTCTTCAGCCTTTAGATCCATCTGGTATGCATCCTCGACTGTTCGGACGGTAACCATGCTCAGTTCGTCCTGAATGTCATACCTCAACCCATTCAGGTATCTCGCCACCTTTTCGTCATCACTCTCCTGATGACCAGCTCGAATGTTGAGCCTATTGAATTCCTCGGTGTATTCTTTCACCGTCATCATCTTCTGTCTCAGGTTCTGCATGCGCCTGAACAGAGTGATCTGGTAATCCCTTGGGATGAATTTCGCCTTCATCTTAGCGATCATCCTGTCCCAGCTTCTGATTTTCTGTTTGCCTCGGGAACGCCTCTCTGCCTGTATCTCGTCCCACCATAAGGCTGCATGTCCCTTCAGCTTGGTGACAGCATGCCTCACCTTCTTTTCCTCCTCGATGTCTTCATAATCGAAGTAGGTGTCGAGTGCTCGGATCCAATCCAACAACTCTTCTGTGTTCAAGCTCCCCTCATAGACGGGAATGTCCATCTTCGTCTTCGAGCTCATCCTCGAGATGGCTATGATCAACCTCTCAGTTGACGCGTCTTCTTCCGTGACCTCTTCTTCGGCATCATGTCCATCTTCCTCTTCAATCTCGGGATCACTGAACTCTGTCGCTCCAGCACCACGTCTCTGGGTGGTCTCCATCTCCTCAAGCCTCACTCTGAGGTCTCTTACCTGGCGTTCCATTTCAACATTACCTGCTGGCCTTCCCCTTCTTCGGGTGCCCCTATCTTCATGATCAGGTGACTGCCTCTCTCGTCTTGGCGGCATAGTGTATCCGCTTCTTTCCCTCTGCTACCTGAACAAAGAGAACTCCTTAACCAGCTCTGATACCCCTGACGCAAGTCGTGAGTATCAGAGTGCTTTCCTTTCCTCTTCCTCTTCTCTCGCCTGCAATATACAGACAAGATCTTCAGGCTCTGATACCACCCTGACGCAAGTCCCCTCAGCGGGCGGTCACACTACCAGGATCTTCGCTTTCCACGGGGCCTAAGAACTAAAAGGTTCTCCTTTCTTCCTATCGGATTATCTAACCCCACAATTCACTCCTCTCTGTCCTCCTCTTCTCTACTTCGGGGGTCGGATCTCGCCTCTCGCGCTCCCAACCACTCGGGACTTCAGCTCCCGATAACCGATGTACCGAGGTACCGAGACTCCCAATCCTGAAATCTCGCGACTTCGCTTCCCGCGAGTCCTAGATAAACCCACTTCGACTTTCGAGGCCCGAGTCACCGATACCCGAGTATTACTATTTTGCCCCCTCGCGAGTTCGCAACTTATGAGACCTGTTGCTTGCCTTTCAACTCCCGAGACCCGACATATCGAGAGTACATGCCACGTGTCCCTTCGAAAGTCGACGCTTCCACGGAAACTGGAAATCGCTACCAATAATATCGACATGCATTCAACTCTCGCGCTCGCCAACCCCGATATGCCGATATGCGATTTCAACCAGGTTCTACTTGCGCTTGAAGGTTAACTCTTTCTCGAGAGTTCAAGTCGTCGATTCTCTTCCTCTTGAAGAGTCCTTCGCTCCAAAACTTCTCCCGTTCGGGCTTCACCTGGGTCTGTTCCACAATACTAGCTAGGAACTCTCCCTCCTGAGCTTTCACCAACCGTTCACTCGGGACCCTTCTAAACTCAATTCTTCCATAAGATCACATAAGCAGCATATGAAAGAAGTAAGTAACAGGAAGCGAATAGGCAAAGGCACACTGCCAGCAACACCTAGAAAATAGTCATATCCATGGGAATAACCACGGATCTTCTGTTCTTCTTTTCTCAGGCCTGATTCTGAGACTTCACTCAACCGATAACTCACCTGCACGGTTCTTTTAACTCAGTACAACTTCTGGGAAAACAAAGATGAGGGTTTAACTGTCCAACCTCCTCAACACACTCTATGTGGAGGTATTCCACTGCATTCTCTGCAGGAAACTCACAGCTTAGACAGAGAAACGATTGAACCTCAATCTCTCAATCCCTCAGATTTCGAACCTGCCATGCAATCACATATGAAACATATAGACAATAGGCAAAACAAGAAGCAAACATGCAACAACATAATATCAACAACACACAGAGAATAATCACAACCATGAGATTGAATCAAAGTTCCTATTAATTCAATATTTGTACATGGAGATTCTTCACGACCTCTCTGTGCTTCTCTTCTTGCTCCTCAATGCTAATGCCCTGCATAATCTGAATGCCTCCCTCTACAATAATACAAAGGAGGGTGTCTATACTCCGTTTTCCCTCTCGAAGTCATAACCCGTCTAATCTAGACTTAATTATCTTATCTACCTGCACTAAATATTATCTACCTGCACTAAATCTAAGAAGTACCTCTGCTATCTAAGGTCGAGAGCTTATCTGCTCAAGGTCCATTTACAAGGTGTAAGTACGCTCTATGATGAATGCTTTCATTCAAATGGCGGCGCAACAGATATCAAGGTGATTCAAAATTTTGGTGCTGGCGTCATCCAGTTGTCTTTTCTTTCTCCATGCGTCGACTCGCTTGTCGAGGTGGGGATGCTCCTGCATCACCTTTCGGAAAAACCTGCGAAGCAGATGAAGTCTCACCCGAGGTAGAAGCAGAGTGGTTGCAGGACTCAAATGTCTGGAACCTTAGCTCGGACACAGATCTATGATTATATCGCATATAGAGCACTTAACATCGATCATTCATCAATATTCAGTCCTTATTATACTTTATAGATAACACAAAGCATCACAACATTCACTTAGATCTAAGATATCTTAGTACTTAGCAACAATAAAACAGATTAGATCTAGTAGATCAGCACTAATAATCTTCACACATATCAGATCTACTATTCATACACATATAATGAGCACAAAGCATAAATATATCCATCTAAATATACCAAAGCACTTAGCAAAAAATAGATAAGCACAACAAGTCAAGGCACAAAGCATAACAAACAGATTTACGTGGTTCACCCCCACCTTGGGGCTACGTCCACCAACTCTTCTTCTTTATTATCGTCGCCAATTGGTTACAAGCACAAAGCTGTAGAAAATATTACTTCACACAGGACAGAAGATCTACGTAGCCCGCTAGATTCTTCTTCCTTTCCTTTCAGCACAAAGCCTTCTATATCTTCACACAGGGACTTGCACTAAGCTCTGCAAGTCTATACATAATGAACAAAACTCTCGATCACACAGATCCCTTCTTGGCACTTAGTCTATATCACATAGATACAATAAAATCCTCCTCTACTAGATTCCTAGATGTTTATTTATACATACAAAATGGGCCTAAGCATGGGTAAACCCACGGGTCGACATCTATTTCCCATTACATAATCCCAAAACCCAAAAAGCGACCCGAAAGTGGTCTGAGATCCCTTGATCTCTGCTTCGTCTGGCGCTCCATCTTCGACAGGCTATCCAAGTCCCAAAAATGGTCAAATATGACCAAGTGTTCCCAAAACTTGGTCAAGGGCCAACAATACAAGATAGGAAATGCAATGTATAAAGGAAGGGATGAACTCTATGGAACATTAGGAGTGGAAGAGATATATTCTCTCGTACAAGGGGAGAATATTTTTATTCCCTCATTCAAAGTTGAAGAAACAAATATTAAGGGACTCTCATGATTATCTAATGTAAGGACATTCATGGTTCCTTAAAACATGTCAAAGGATAAAAAAAAAATCTTTTGGGAAGGAATGAAGAAAAACATTCAAAAATTTGTAAGAGAATGTCAGGTTTGACAAAGAAATAAAAGAGAAATAGTAAAAAATCCAGGGTTAATTCATCCTTTACACATACCAAATAAAATATGGGAAGAGATATCAATGGATTTCATTAAAATTTTATCGAAATCAAAAGGTAAGGAGTCCATTTTTGTAGTTGTGGATAGACTCGCAACATATGCACATTTTTTTGGAATTCAAAGTACATATACGACAAGTCAAGTAGCAGAAGTGTTCATGAAGGAAATTCATATACTTCATGGATTTCCTAAAGTAATAGTAAATGACAGAGATCCAAAATTTATAGGAAAGTTTTTGAAATAATTATGGAAGATGAGTGGAACACACAGGGTGTCCACTCTATGAACCTGTGGCATAACACATGCGATTATGGGATATTAAATAATATCCCTAATTTCACTAGATATCAATAAATACGTCCCAAAATCATTTTTTTGGATCCCCCCTCCCAATACATATTTCCAATAAAGAAAACCCCTATTTTCACTAGATACCCTTTTTATACCTCCAATACTTATAAACCCTCTCGTCCGCCACATCCTCCCTAATACCTACAATATATTGACTTTGTTTTTCACAATTTAAAAACCCTTTTATGAATGAACGCGATAAGATATTGATCAACAAGGTGGAAAAACACTAGCTATGAAATCAACATATCATCCACAAACAAATGGTTAAACATAAATAGTTAACAAATGTTTATAGGGTTATCTACATTGCTATTCTTTAGAAAAAAAAACTCAATCGGTGAAGTGGATTCCTCTATCAAAATGGTGGTATACTACCACCTATCACACATCTACTAAGATGTAGCCATTTGAATCCCTTTATGGATATGCAACTCCTATTATATACTTTTTTTAGGACCATTCCAAAGTGGAGGTAGTAGAGTCGCATATGGAAAAGACTAAATAAACTTTCACAATTCTTGAGGAAAACCTTCAAATGGCCCAAAACAGGATGAAGCAACAAGTAGATCAACATCGAAGTGAAAGGAAATTTGAGGAGGGTGATTGGGTATTTTTTATATTGAAACTTTATAATCAATCTTCTCTCAAACAAAAGAAGAATAAAAAATTAGCTCGAAAATTTTATGGACCCTATAATATTATTCACAAGATTGGATAAGTAGCGTATGAATTATATTTTCCTTCTTCTCAAATTCATAATGTTTTTGATATATCTTTCTTGAAAAAAGTTTTGGGACAAACTATGCCAGTGCAGAAAAAACTTCTAGAATTAGATGAAGAAGGTAAGTTCATTATTGAACCATAAAAAGTTATAGATAAACATTCTATATCTATGTGAAATAAAACCATTATGGAGTACATAATCAAGTGAAAGAATATGCCGCTAGAAGAATTTACATGGGAAAATGATTAGTTCATGAAGAAATACTCTCAATTACAATCTTTGAGGGAAAATGTGTTTTAAAAATAGAGGGGCTATGTTAAGGCCCCTAAGGCCCTATGTTAAGGCCGTAACACTCATTTATTATTAGTTATGACTAGGTTGGATTAGTGGCAGGTTACATTATGCTCACTTTATATCCTATTTATAATGAAGGAGAATCATTTGTATAAGCATCTCATCTAGTCTTATGAATTGGATATATTGTAAAAGGAGGTTTCCCCCTTGAAGTGGACCGTATTCATTGAATTCTTATCATTTTTAAGGCATTGGATCATAAAAATATGACTAAATATAAAATCGTTTTTCTACTTTTAATGAATGTAACACCAAACAAATATTTTTTGGTGATGAAATATATCTTAGTGTTGTAGGGTTTAGAACAATTCATGTAAATAATGGTTATTTCAATGATGTATTATGTGTTCCAATCATTTTCTGCAACCTTCTATTAGTATATCACATCACTCATTTAGGTGAAGGTAAACTATAGAGTTTTCACCTCACCAAGTTGTAATAAAGGATTTAAAAAATCCTAGGCATGTCCTAGAAACTTGAATTATTGATGATATTACCAAGTTGTACAATTTTGACAACTTTGGGTCATTATCTTTTCCATCAGTTTTTTTTTATCATAGCGATGACTTGAGAAAACTTTGGTATGAATGGTTTGGTCATATAAACTATCGTTCATTGTAGCAACTACATAATCAAATTATGGTGACTAGTCTTCCTCTCATTTCTTGCAGAGTTTGTGTTTGTGATGGTTGCGTTCTTGGCAAACACCATCAAGACAATTTTGACAAACATGCCTATTAGAAAGAATATAATCCTTTGCATCTTGTTCATAGTGATTTGCATGGTCTGTTTCTTCTCCTTATTTATTTTGGTGCAAGTACTTCTTAACCTTCATTAATGACTTCCCGCTGTGGCCACACCAACCCCACTTTACTTTTTGTTTTATAACCAAAAGGAAATCTCCCGCCCACTCAAATTTGAACTCTAATGCCAAATTCTCCACTACTATGAGCCTAACGATTATTCTTTACCTACCTTGAGAGAGTCGGGGGTTTGGATATTTATTGATAATTGTATTTGATGGAGGTTTGTTAATCCTTTTGATTTTATACTTTCAAATGTTTTTCATAATGCTTTTTGACTTATGATGCTTTATTGATATTTTTATGATGAAATTGACAAGTTATCTTTTGAGACCTTTTTCATATTTCTAAGTACTTGATGATCATATATGACTACAAAGTTTGATGTTCTATTTTATTCCTTGAATGTGTTTTATTTTGAGGACTTTCTGAATGGATGACTTAAATGAAGAGAATATATGCATTATGCATCCTCTTGCTTGCATGTTGTGCCTAATGTCTTCATATTTTTGCTCAAGCTCTCATATGTTAATCATATTCTTTAGTTTCAAGCTCATATCATTAATTATTTTTATGAGTTGAGATTAGATACACACAACTTTAGCAACATTTATTTACAACAACATGTTGTTTATGAAAGGTTGAGATCATGGATGCTTGAAAAACTTCTTCTTTTTATTTCTTCATTTTGCAGACAAAACCTACACTTATTCATAAGTTTGTTGAAGGAAAAGGAAAATAATGTGATATTTTTGACATAATGACAAGTATTTTCTTCCTCGCATAGATAATTTTATTCTTTCCATGATTACATGAGTAGGGTTGCAGAGTCACTGCCTTTACTTGACCACTTTAGCTCTAAAATTCATATGGGAAACCCTCGATATTCTTCCTCTAGAATATAATTCTCTCTATTCATACCTTGTATATCACTTAATGCCAACGTTCAACATTCATAATCAAGAATTTTCATTCCTAAACCCTTAGTCGAATTTGCTGTTATCCCCATTGCATTTTTTCTTTCCATTTTCACTTCCATTCCAAGGCCTAAATTTTATTGTATTTTGTTATGTGGACAGAACCTTTATCCCTATCAGGAACTTTGATCCTTAATGGGATCTCCCTCATCAAGAAGTGGATCCACCTTTTCTTACAATTTTCTCTGAGATCCGAGTCTCACAAGGCTATCAGTTCCAATTGCCTGAACTCTCCTCATCGTATTGAAAATCTACATTTCTCATCCTAGTTCCCGAAACTCAAAACCTAAAAATCTAATCAAATTACCTTTCACGCAGGTTTGTCCCACGAGCTCATCATATTTATCTTTATTGATAATCCCCTTTGGAGTGTTGAGTGTGCATTGTTTTAATAATTGTCCGAAGCCTAAAGTTCGAAAGCCTATCAGACTCCCCTTAGCAAGTTTGTCTCATTGGCCCGGGCAAGTGAAGCCCCTTGTGATATTTCTAAGACTCAAAAGTAGTGAGATTCTTTTGGATACTCTCTGTTGGTTTCTTTTGTTTGGGCCACCCTCTTTTCGAAAGATGAAGCCTAAAGACCTATCAAGATTCTCGGATGCAGAATCTTGTCATATTTTCACCCAATGCTTGATCACCACTTGTAACCTCCAGATTCATGTGTGTGGCCTAATGTGGGAGCCTATTCCTCGATCTTATCAAATTCCCTCTCTTTGCGAGTTTATTGGGTTTTCCCTTCTTGATTTCTTCTTGATTGGATTAACGTATCCCACGTGTCGTACTAGAGTCAAGTGCCATTTCATACTTTGGGTCACCTTTCGCGGTGACGCTAAAGTGTCATGTGACGTGCCATCTCTTTTCCCACTTCATGCTCGCCATTTGTTTCATCCAGATTCACGCAATATTGACATGATTTGATGTGCCTAACTGACTCAATATCCCATTTATTTGGAATCTACACAATAGGATTTGTTTCAATTTTTTATCTGCATGTGAAAAACCCTTAATAGTGATGGAACCTTAATCCCTGCGGAACTAGGCCTATTTATTTTCCTATTTTTTATAAATAATTTGTATATATTTATTTGTTTTATATTTTAAATTTTCCCATGGTTTTACAAATATGTCCATGATTTTCCTAAATCTACCCATGGTTTTGAGTTTCCTATGGTTTTCCTAAATCTACCCATGGTTTTTCTTGACCTACCCATGGTTTTGAATTTACCATTTATTATAAAAATTACATGGGGAAATCACTATTACTTTGGAAATCATATTTACATGGATAAATTACTATTATACTGAGAAATTATTTTTACTTAGGGAAATTACTTCTTACATTGTGCATTTTTCCCTAAATCCCTAATGTATATTTCATATTTGTATTCTTACACTTTAATTTTTTTCATATATATATATATATATATTTTATTTCTTTTTCTTATTTAATTTTTATGCATTTATAGAAAAGTTCCAGTGATCCAGGTGAATATCGGTGGCCACCCACCCATTCTAGCTGGATCACATGCAATTTTATTTTTGTAGTTATTTTCCTTGCTTTTTGGGTCCTGAACTTTTGGGGCCGTTTTGAGGCTCTAAACAACTTTTTTGGGCTTTCCACAATCACACTATTGATGGAGTCAAAGTGTTATGGAATAATGTTTAGTCCACAGATATACCTTTCCAATGGGCTCATGTGCCTAAAATGAAGATCGTATACAAAAGTTACGACCTTGAGAAGTTAATGTACCAACTTACCCCAACGAGGCCCACATGAATTTTGGCGCTTCATCTCCTAGGGTTAGGTTTTTTGATGTCTAGGGTTTTGGAATCCATGTTTGATGTAAAAAGGCATTTGGAGTGTCATTGTACTCATCTTCTTCCGAATGAGCACAACCATCACATCTCTTCTCAGAGATAAGCCACCACCATTCTAACAAGCTTGTTTCAGTCTACATTTTACAATTTCAGCATATTTCTTTATTGAATATAAGCCAAGTTTTAATGTATCTCTGTTATTGTTCATTGTATATATGTGTTAATAATATATATCTATATTCATTTCATTCTTCTCATAAAATCAGGATCAATGGTATCAGAGCGGTCTACTCCTTGGCGTTCTTAGTGCATGTCCCTGACAAGGTTAGGGTACAAAGAGTTGGGTCTCAAGCTTGTTTTTCTCGAGGATAAGAGATCTTGCATGCCAAAGAAACCTTCCATGGAATGAGAAAACAAAGATGAAGGGATAAGCTATCCTTTCAATTTGTTTCTAGAGGAATCCCTCACACAACAAAGGAATTATATGATGGATAGTTTTGCGCAAATCCTTCTATGACTACCAACAGACGATGCATCTTCATAGAGTGGAGGAGATGCCCCCTTAAAGGTACTTATCAACTTTGATATTCCTATATTCGAAGGTCATATAGATGCAGATTCTATAGACAAATGGTTGAATATGATAGAAGGGTATTTTTCTGTCCATAAATTTTCCAATAGAGAAAATATTGTATATGCACTCCTCAAATCCGTCCCCCATGTCAAATATTAGTGGGAGAATTTATGTGAGAAAAAGGAAACATAATAACCCTCATTATTTATAGTCTCACTCACCTGGGAGTCCTTAATGGATGATATTAAGGAACAATACTACCCTACTGGAAGTTATGATGACCTGCATACAAGATGGACCACACTACGATAGTAAAAGGACTAAACAATGCTAGAGTTCACAAATATCTTCCATATCTTGCACACAAATATGGGTATCAAATATTATGAGTGAAATTTGGTGCTAAAGTATCACGATGGTCTCAATAGATACATCCAGATAGAAATGGAGTTTCTATACATCTCATCCTTGGGTGTGGCCTATCGATATGCTGTCAAAATCGAGCATAAGCTTAAACAAAAGACACGACAATTTGGGTCTCGGAACCCCTCACAATAGAAGCAGGGAAAGGGAAGCCCCAACCCACAGAAAAAAGGGCACAAAAAATATGGACAGACTCAAGATAACCAATCTAAGCCACTAACAAATAAGGACAATGGAAAGATGAAGAAAGACACTAGGAAGTGGTGTGACTTCCATAAGATCCCTTGGAACAACACTGCTGATTTCTGTTCAAAGAAGTCATTGGTGGATGAGGTGAAAGCCTCTAAATCAGATGTGAGTTCCAAATATGAGTCAAAACCAGAAAAGGGGAGACATTTTATTGATGTGGAACCTAGTGCCACCATTGCTACTACCAAGATCCAACCTGATGAACCTGATGAGTCAGAGGAAGGCAAGTTCCTCTTTCATTCTTAGATGTGGGTGAAGGGTACTCCGCTGCACTTCATCATTGATAGCGGTAGCTAGAAGAAAATCATATTAGTATAGGTATTCAAGTGGCTAGCCTTGCCAACAATGCCGCACCCGCAACCATACACCATTGGATGGATCCACCAAGGAAGAAATATTTGTGTCAGCCAACAATGCCACCTGTTGTATGACATCAATCCCTTCAAACATAAGGTATTGTGTGATGTCTCTCCCCTTGAAGTTTATGATGTTATTTTGGGCCAATCTTATTTATGGAAATTTCATGCTATATATGAGTCTAGGCATCACAGTGTTATTATTACTTTGGACAGGAAATTGTATAGGATACCCAAGGTAGTCCCACCTACTGCCATTTCCTTGATCTCTACCAAGTAATGCAGGAAGGTCATCTCTAAGATCGGGAAGTTTGTCTTCTTCATGATTCACTCTCAAAGTGAGTGAAAGGTTTTTGCCACATCCATGGCCTCCGTTGTTGATCTCTCCATGTAGCAGAAACAAGTGGACAAGGTCATGGAAGAATACAAGGAAATCTTCTCCTCACCCACTAGGGTACCTCTACACTGTCAGGTCAAGCATTCAATCGATATAACCCCTGACACATCGCTACCCAATGGGAAATTCTATTGCCACTCTCTATTAGAAAATGAGGAGATCAAGTGTCAAATATAATAACTGATCCAAAAGGGGCACATCCAACCTAGATCATCACCATGTGGAAGTCCAATTGTGCTTGTGCAAAAGAAAGACGAGACCTGGCGACTCTACATTGATTACCGAGACCTAAATAAAATCACAATCAAGAAATGGTACCCAATTCCATGAATCAACGATCTCCTTGACCAACTCAAGGGGGCCAAATACTTCAATAATATTGATCTAAAGTATGGCTACCATCAGGTCCCAATAGAGTAGTCAGATGTATAAAAACTACCTTCAATTCCAAAGAAAGTCTTTTGGAATGGTTGGTCATGCCTTTTGGTTTGACGAATGCCCCAACAAATTTCATGAGGATGATAGACTCTATTTTGCGGCCTTTCACCAATTATTTTATGGTGGTGTATCTGGATGACATCCTCATCTACAACAAGAATTGGATAGAGCACTTACAACATATTCAACAAGTTTTTCACACTCTGTGACAACACAAGCTATATGAAAATTTGGAAAAATGATCCTTCGGCATGGATAGGGTCCAGTACCTAGGATACATTGTTGATGAGCATGGGGTGCATGTGGATCCAACCAATATCTAGGCCATTCATGACTACCCAGTCCCAACCACGGTCACCAAGTTTCGAAGATTTTTAGGCCTTCCCAATTTATATCACAGGATCGTGTTGGGATTCTCCCATATTGCATGGGCCCTCAGCCAAGTAGCCACGGGTGGTGATAAGTTGAATTTTGTGTGGGTCATATCACAATAGAAAGCGTTCAATGATTTTAAGCAATGCTTGTGCTTAACCCCAATGCTTTCATTACCTGACCTGGAACAACCCTTTGAGATTGAGACAAATTCTTCCAGCTATGCTGTGGGCCCAATTCTCACTCAACACAGACACCTCATGGCCTATCATAGTGAGACACTATGAAATTCCATTTGTAATTACCCTACTTATGATAAATGAATATACTCCATTGTGTAAGATTTTCGCCAGTGGAGGCATTACATTCTTTGGAAGGAGACAATCATCCACATCAATCATAAGACGCTACAGTTCATGCAGACACAAGGAAAATTATAGAATAACCGCCATTAGAAGTGGTCCACATACTTGCAACAGTTCCATATCAACATCAAGTATAAGAAAATAAGCACCAACTGTGTTGCTAATCACCTTATCTTCCCTCCAGTTGCAACACTCACCATAGTGCTAAACTCCTACAACCACAATACCTCTAGATGGCCCCAACTTTATGAGAGAGATACTGACTTCGCCACCACCTACCAGAGCTAGGTGCAAACAAAAATATCACTAATTTACATCTTCAAGATGCATTGTTGTGCCATCTGGGCCATCTCTACATTCCATCAAGCGAGAGAGTGAAGATAATTTGGGAATCTCACTACAGTCGGGTGGCAGGACGCTTCAAGGTAGAAAAGACAGTGGCAGTGCTGCATCAACATTTCTATTGGCTGAAACTTGGATAGGATGTCAACAAGTATATAAGGTCTTGCACTTCCTATGCCATTACCAAATCGACCATTAATAAACAAGAAATGTACACCCCTCTACCTACTCCTGAAAGGCCATGGGAATCCATATTGATGGACTACATGTCGGGCCTTCCATTAACCATGAGGGGAAACAAACATGTTTTTGTGGTGGTTGATTGTTTTTCTCAAATGGCGATTTTGGTCGCTTGCAAGAAGAGCATCACAACAGAGGCTACTACCAATATCTTCTTCAAATGAGTGTGGGTACAATTTGGTATACCACAAACCATCGTCTCATATTGAGACAACTGGATCCTCAACACATTTTGGTCAAGCCTTTGGGTACTAAGGGACACAAACCTCACCAAATCCACTGCCTTCCACCCCTTGATGGATGGCCAAACCGAGGTCATCAACCATATGATTGTGCATATCCTACGCATGTACAATTCCAAGCATCCCTGCATATGGGATGAGAGTCTTCCCTATGTTTATCAAAAGTACAACATAACCATACATAGCTCAACCGACCACAACTCCTTTCATATGGGGTTGGGATTTCAACCATTAGGTCCTATGTATGTTGCACTACCCCTTGCGCACACTCAGACATACTTGTCCCATGCTCAAAATGAAGCTAACAAAGCTATTCAGTTCATTGAGAGGATCCAACACATCCGACAATAGGTTCAAGATATTTTATAGCAGCCCAAAGCCAAGTACAAGAAACACCATGATCAACACTGGGTGCCACATAAGTTTCAGGTGGGAGATAAAGTTTGGTTGCACTTGCAGAAATAATGCCTTATGGGGCCCCAAAAAAATCTTCTTCCACTCTGATATAGACCATAGACATTCACAAAGGATGTGGGTGACAATTATTTTGAGCTCAACATTCCCCCCTTCCTTGGCTTGCACCCAATATTTAATATTGACCTCCTTCGACCATATTTTCCACCATTGTTGGACACCTCAAAGATAAGAGAACAATTGAAACCAACATATCTCAACCCTAACTGCATGGAACAAGAATCCATTGATCATATCATGGACACACAGGTCAAGGGAACTCTCCAAATTTATCTGGTTGTCAAAGCAGGGTAGTTCCTGCACCAAGGCAAGTGTCTCACCCAGGGCCTGTTAAGAACCAAATATCAATATAGCATAGAAAAAACTCAGAAAAAGTACTCAACGCCTTGAAAAAGAGATAATTTTAGATAATAAGCCTCTTCGAGGGGGCAACCTCCTTTTACCCCACTTAAATGTTCAAGTACAAGATG
>SNQJ01S0048347.1:18496-47723 GCA_010110895.2 Picea sitchensis | reverse complement strand
ACCTTTATATTCAATCTTTGGAAGTTTTCAATGTGCTCGGTAACTGAACCCTTTTGCTTGAGATTTATCAATTGGCTAAAGAAGGTATTTCTCCTTGTATCCTCATAGTGTGCTATCATTTATTCCGTGAAAAATGTCCAAGTGATGAGTGATTTGAGAGAACAAAGCCATCGATACCATACAAATTGATTAGGTTCTAAATATAAAGAAGCAATTCATACCTTTTGTGTATGTGCCACATTATGTAGATTAAATAATTGCTCCATCGAAGTATCCATGTGATTGGGTCCTTGCCATCAAACTTCCTCATATCGATCTTAGGAACGTGGTTGGTCTTCAACCCAAAGTTGGAGTTTCTATATTCTTGATTCACCTTCCTTGTGTCCTCATCATGAATTTCATGGGATGCATTTTCACTTTCAGGTGTCTTCTTTGTTACACAATTTTTCAATACTTCCATGATCTCCTCTTTTAAACCATCCATCTTTGACTCCAACTTAGCTTCCATCTCTTGTAGTTCATCTTTTGTTACTATCTTATTTTGTAAATCATTTATGTCCCTACGCATTTCTTCACCTTCATCAAGAGTCCAAGTAGGATTGTCTAGAGGCTTATTTGGTGTAGAAGTTCCCTTTTTGGGTGGCATGTTGGCCAAGTATCACTTTTCAACCTTGATTTTGAGGTGGTTCTTCTTAACAATATTTCTTCTGTTGTATCTCCCAAGTTTCAGTCCTTCTGGGTATGAAACTTTCTTTTATGTAGTTCTTTGATATTTCTTCTCCGCAATGCCACATGTATGATCAAAATTGGATGTGCCAAGTGGAATTTATGGTAACTTCCCCATAACTTGCCGATTTTTGGCCTTTCCAAGAGATCTCACTTGTATAGCGTGCCCCGCACAAAATAATTGATATAAATTCTAAAAATCGTACCAGAAATACTGCAGACTGTCCAAGATCCAATGAAACTAGTCCCACTCAATTTGGATACTCTAGGAAGAATTTATGATTGTTTTACCTGGAACACCTTCTTGAGACTAGTCAATAGGACTAGTCAGACACCCTATATTACATAGGGTGTATCTACCCATAAGATGAAAATTTTACCATAGATATCTTACTAATTTCTGTGAATAGCCTCTCGAGTTTAGGGTCTGAAATGTTACAAACATTTTTTTATAGCGAAAATTCCGCAATGACTAAGTTCATAATGATTCCAGAACCCTATCTTGTACAGGCTATATCTATGAAAGTATAAGGTCTCAAGAGCTGAAATTTGAACCCAACGTACCTTGATCCATCTACTAAATACACTCCAAGTCGTTCCTTATGAAATGTTGTAGAAAAAATGTTATAGTGAAAATTCCAAGGTATCTAAGATGTAGCAGCGAAACCCCAAGACCTTGAGCTCTGATACCATAGGTTAAGAACCAAATATCAATATAGCATAGAAAAACCTCAAAAAAGTACTTAATGCCTTGAAAAAGAGATAATTTCAGATAATAAGCCTCTTCGAGGGGGCAACCTCCTTTTACCCCACTTAAATGTTCAAGTACAAGATGATTCAAAATGAAAATGTTTCCTTGGTATATATAGGAGACTAGGAGTTATAATTACAACTAATGGCCTAAAGCTAACATAAATAAAATAACATTACTAATATAATATGCCCCAATTAAGGGGTAATGAGCCAATATTAGGGCTTAACAGGGCCAAATTCAATAGAAATTTCCTCTTCTCATGGGAGAATTTAATGCAATGGAGACCATTGCTTCCTAAGAGGGGAGGATTGATCTAGGTGGATATTAGTGTCCACCCACCTACTCCAAATGAATCACATGGAATTTTCATTTTGGCAGTTGTTTTCCTAGCTTTTTAGGTCTTGAACTTCCGGTGTCGTTTTGAATCCCTAAACATCATTTTTGGGCTTGCCACAATTGAACTATAGACAAAGTGAAAATGTTACAACACAATGTGTATTCCTCAAATAGACCTTTCCAATGGGAGATCGTGTGCTTAAAATGAAGATTGCATGCAAAAATTACGACCCTCAGAAGTTGATGTACAAACTTACCCCAACGGGGCCCACATGACTTTTGGCGCTTCATATCCTAGGGTTAGGTTTTTGGATGTAAAGGGTTTTGGCATTCATGTTTCATGTAAAAAAGTCTTTGGAGCCTCATTGTACTCATCTTATTGAGAATGAGTGCAACCGTGACATCTCTTCTTAGAGATAAGCCACCACCATTCTAACAAGCTTGTTTCAGTCTACATTTTAAAGTTTCAACATATTTCTTTATTGAACAGAAGCCAAGTTTTACTGCATCTCTCTTATTTTTCATTGTATCTCTGTGTTAATAATATAACTCTTTATTCATTTTGTTCTGCTCATAAAATCTGGATCATCCAGATTGTATTTTAGTTTGTTTTTCTTTTTGATTTTTCTATATTATTTTATCTGATTATTTTTATTTCACTTTATTTATTCTATTTTTAATTTTAATTTAATTTAATTATTTTTTCTTCACTTTTTGAGAATTTCCCATTGGGATTTACCATTTGACCTACCTCCACTCCTCCATGAATACCTTTGGAATGAAATTATATATTTTAATATTTTTCATAATTTCCCGATCGAAAGTTTTGTCGTGGAACATCTCTGCCCATTTTATCGAAGTCCAAAGGCTGAACACATTGGTATTATTTTAATATTTTCTAGATCGGGACTTATCCTTTTAGGAATGACCTCTTCGAAACTTAGCCTTCAGAATTTTACCCTTCCGGAGTTGCAAGCCATTAGGGTTTCCACTTCGAGATTTATACCTTATCGAGATTATCACCTATTTATGTTTACCTAACCTCTACCTATTTTTCCAAAGCCCGAATGCTCTCAATATTTTATTATATTTTTTTTTGGAGTTTAACTCTTTGGAATATTTCATGTTGGGTTTCTATGGTTCATGGTTTTTCACCTCCCATGTTGTCAATTTACATTGCATTTCTTTGAAGTTTGAAGGCCAACACAAGGTTCATTATTTTAAACATTTCACATTGGTTTTCTACCATTTGGGGTTTTTCACCTCCCGTTGAGTCAACTTACATTAGGTTTCTCTGAAGTCCACTTACATTAGATTTCATTATTAAGTCCACTTACATTAAATTTCAATATTATGGGACTTTAGGTTATTTTATTATTTTTTAATTTAAACTTAATTTATTTCATTTTTATTTTATTTTCCTATTTTATTATGGTTTAAGGGCCAAAATATCTATGTGGACCCTAGGTTCTATGGCTCCTCTTGTTTAACAACACAAGTATTCCAAAGGAGGAAAAACACCTTCAGTAACCACTCACACAACGAGATCAAAGATAAAGACACATATGTTTTGACATGGTAAAACCCCTACGGGGAAACATCCACATCCCCAACGAATGTGGCCACTTGGAGCCATTTATTAATGCAAAAGAAAAATATTACAGATATATTTACAAGAGAGTTTCTCACAATCAATCATTGATAAATTAATCTCCATTCTATTTAAATAAAGAACATGGAGGCAAGTTTTATTCCTTTCAGAAGATGTACAAGATCCCAATTATCGTTGGACATTAAAGAACGATACTCTTCATTCATCGCTATATCACAATCTGGATGACCTGAAGCTTTTGAAAATGTATTTAGATTATGAGTCTCTTAAACTTGAGCCAACAGGGAAGAGGCTTTCTATAACTATGAATTTATCCGACATTGATATGAAGGATCACTGACAAGATCACCAACTACTTCTCATGTTGAATGGACCCATCTAGGAAGTGGTGGTGTTGTTGCAGGTTCAAGTTCAATGGAATTATCTAGAGGAAGGTGAGTAGGTGGAGGTGGATTTTTATCCTCATTGTCATCATCTAAATAAGAAGAAACAAGAATAAGAACAAAATAAGGAACAAACACCGAATATGGATTGCAGGATGAAGTAGGCACAAACGTCGAATTAGGCTGTCAAGCCAAGATATTTTCATCAAATTTAACATCTCTTCTAATAATAATTTCATTATGATGAGGTTGAAGAAGTCTATAAACTTTGAAATATTTAGAATAACCAACAAATAGACACTTCTCACTTTTAGGCTACAATGCTTTCCTTTTCTCATCAGGAATGTGATCACATGCTACACTGCCAAATACACATAAGTGAATTACATGTGGCTTAATTTTATTCCATGCTTATTTCGATGTTACATTTTTTAGATCCTTTGTGGGAGTGCGATTTAATATGTAATTTGCATAGTTAATGGCTTCCACCCAATACTTTAGACTTAATCCCTTAGATTGTATCATACCATTAGTCATTTCTTTTAATGTGCGGTTCTTTCTTTCAACAACACCATTTTGATATGGTGTATATGTTATAATGTGTTGCATTTGGATCCCCTATGCAGTGCAATAACTTATAAATTGATTGTTCACATATTTGCCTCCATTATCTTTTCTTAACCCTTGAAGTTGATGTCCAAATTTCTTTTCTACAAGGGCCTTATAGGCCAAGAAATTGTCAAAAAATTCACTTTTAAGTTTTAAGAAGTAAACCCAAGTGGATTTGGAAAAATAATCAATGAAAGTTAATAAATACATGCACCCAAAAAAAAAAGGAGAAGAAAGTGGACCACATACGTCATTGCGAACAAGTTGCAATGGGGTCAAGGCATACAAAGAGACACATTTGTCAAAACTGTCCTAATGATGTTTTCCGAGAACACGACTAACACAAACACCATCTCTGCAAGAAACAATAGGAAGAAGAGTCACCTTCTATTGATTACATAGTTTCTGCAATGAACGATGGTTTAGATGACCAAACCACTCATGCTAAAGTTTGCTCAAGTCATTTCCATGAGCAACAAAAACTGATGGAAAATATGAGGACCTGTTGTGGCAAAAAACAACCCCCTCTATTTTTCAAGAAAGTAAATGGCCCCCCTTATTAATTTTGGTAATGTCACCTTGATTTGTTCTTGTTTTTATATTTTTAGTGTCTTTTATGTCTTGTTTGTCCTTTTGACATTCTCATCATCTTTTTTTCTTAGATATCTTTCCATTGATATGGTTTGTTTTTTTTTATTTTCTTATATAGTCATGTAAATATTTTATTATTTAGGTGATTGGTTTGGCTTTCATTGGACATTATTAAATCATAAAAGCTTGGTTAATTATTGAAAATAGTTTTAATATGAATTCCTCACTTTCACTTTGCTCTAAAACAAGATTACGAGGAATATTTTTATCATTCAATAATTAACATGTGATTCTAAAATGTGGTTTAATTGATTGATTTAAGTTTGCCAACAATTGAGTGATTATTAATTATTTTGGAGTTAATTTCCTCAAATTTGCATAATATCCTCAATTTCAAAACATAATGTCCAGTTAAGTTATGTAGTTTTGCTTTATTTTTAATATGTGATATCAATCAGATTTGATTTTATTTGGAGATCTTGTAGTTTATTTTTTAATAGATTTTTGTTATGAATTTGATTTCTTTTTGTTGTTGGTGTCTATTATAGATTTGTAGTTCAACTATAGTCTCCAAAATAGTTCATTCAATTAAAATTATTCAAGGTGTAATGATTGGGCAACGTCTATTGGCAAATTCGTATAATTTTCAGGAGGCCATATTTCAACTTCTTTTATAGGAAAACGACGAGGAATATATTCAAAAGAATGAAAAACCACTTCTAAAATTGGGTGATTTTCCTACCATGTGAGCCGTTTCCTTAGAAAATGAACATAGTGAGAGGAATCTTATTAGATTCAAGTGGGAGTTTTCAAAATTTCTATGCTGTCAATTTTGAGGAGGCGAATTTCCAGATTCAATCTCGGCCAAACAGTGAGGAATTTGAGGAAATGGTTGAAAAAACACTTCCAAAATGGTTCTATTTACTTAAAATTTGTAGGCGTTGCTCAGAAAGTCAAGCGACTTGGATAAATCATGACTTGAGTGAGTCAAACTAGATTTCGGATCCGTTTCAGGAGGCTAACTTCCAACTTATATTATGAGCAAACAAATAGGAATATGGAGAAACAATCGAAAACCCACTTCATAAATAGGGTCAATTACCTTATTCTAAAGTGAGTTTTTCATAAGACAAACCCTTTTGGAGATATGATGCGTTCTCTAGGCAGTTTCTGTCCAGATTTAGTTTTCTCCAAATCCTATAGCTGATTTTATTTCGAATTATGTAGCTAATTGATAGGAAGTTTTGGTTGACTCAAGTGTAACAACCCTCCTAGCTAAGGACATCTGCTCAGTCAACCGGTGATTTTTTTTTTTTTTGGTGGTCAAGTGTGTGCGTGTGTAGAAGAAACAACCCCCTCGACTCTATGTCAGCACTCGAACCGACAGGACGCAAGTCAGACGAACACAATCAAGACTACCCGACAATCATAGCGACAACAAGATGCAACTTTTCCGAACAGGAGGCTGGCAACTAACGACTGTATGCAGAGACAAACACCAGGGGTTAGGCACAGTACTGCCACCGAACGAAGGAATCTGACAGTAGAGTCGCAGTAGTGGAACTGTGCCTTTAAGCGCCAGCATCGGCCACCGAACGGGCAACTGATGTTAGAGTCGCAAAGAGTGGAACCGGGTGCCTTTAAACACCAGACTACCGACACGGCTACAAGGTGTCGCAAGATGGAACTGCGTCTCTTTAAACAAACACACCTTGATAATGCACGATGTCTTCCACCGCTTACCACTCAACAAAAGCCAAGTTTACGTAAGAGGAGTTTCCATCCCTCATCACACGGACTATATGCAATACAAAACACCAAATACTACGAGACCAGGGACAACAAAAAGCACGACGCATTGCATTATTCTAATAATGGCCATAAGAGCATTGACATCCACACCCTAAAGGTAACCCCCAATATCACATTCTCCTCATCAAATTCCTCTTCCTACCCATTAATTCCTAGGTAATCTAATAACCTAAAAACAATAGCATTGCAGAACAGACGCTGTCTTCAACACCTTAATTTAAGCGAAGATTATCCTGGCAAACTTAACTCCATTAAGAACATACAAGTAAACAATTATTAACATTTCGATTGAATGACTACTCAACATTTCAATTCAACCCACATTAGTCATTCAACTATTAATATTCATAATACCAGTAACTCCATTAACCTTAGCATTTCATCACAATTATGAATATGGAAATTAACCCACTACTTGGCATGGCACTTCAACTAATATTAACATTCCATTAAATATTAATAATATCGCAACTACCCAATGATTAACAATTACTACCCATTGCAATTCTATCAGCATTACCATTTCAATAAATGTTAATAGCTCAATTAAACAGTACCCAATACGACTATTCAATTAAAATTAACATTTCAATGAATAACATTAATGCTATTACAGCTACTAAAACTTGTAATTCCTCGAGTTTAATATTCAGCCTTCAATCACATACCATTCTACCTAACCATATTGCAACTAAGGGGTAGGGCATACCCATTTGTATAACAATTCTCATTCTGGTAGCAACCACAGTTATCCCCAGGCCTAACTGTGGTAGATTCAATATTGAATAATTAACCCATTAAGGCAAGATTCAAATAACTTTTAAAACATTGTGAAATAATCATTTAAAATCAATGAACCTTTCGGCCCTTCCACTAATGTTCTAAATCAACTTTCGCAATAAACATTTTCAACAATTTAAAGTATTGTAGTTACCATTCGAAACCCACCTTTAAATCCATTGAGATCTGCATCTAAATTTATTGAATATTAAATCATGGTAGCTTTCGATTGAGCATTTAAACACAAAAACATTTTTAAATGAGCGACTTAAACCATGACACTAACGTTCTAAATCGACCTTCTAAATAAACAATTATCGTTTAATGTTTAAAAATTGAAGTTTCCATTAGAATAAGCTTTTAACCATTGAGATATATATTTAGATGTATTGAATAATTGAACCCTAGTAGCATACGAAGGAACGTTCAAACATTAAGGAAAATAAACCCTAAAATCATTGAACCTTCAATATTCAAATAAACTTTAGCATTGGAGGTAATCATTTAAATGCACGGATTATTAAATCGTTTCAAACTACGACACAGTGTTCAAATTAATCCGCCTCATTTTTCTAAAGCTGTTGAACCTGTCGTAGAAGTATAGTTTACAAATATTTAAAAATTATTTTATAAGAGAGTAAATATTTATAAATTCAAGAAGAAGAGCTGATTTCTCAATGACCCGTCAATATAATATTAGTTCTTTAAGATATCATAATATCATAATAGTTGTATGACATAAATCATTATTAATAAAAATTACCGTTGTAACGGTAACAACACACCAATCCAGCAGGTTATTTTGCCTAAATTAATAGACATCACCGTACTCCCACCAGAAGGATGTTTAGGCGACCGCGTTCCATTGTCAGTTGTATACCGAGGTCTCTGAAATTTCGAGCCTAGAGTCCAATTCACTGCTCCGCTGACAGTACTATTCATTTTAAATTGGATCGACACCCTACCAACCACTCACAGCGATTCAGTAAAATCTGACAATGGCGCCGGTAAATGAAATAACAATTTCCCAGAAATAAGGACAACAATAGATCGGTTCGTTGCATAATTCTAAAGCGCAGAAAAAGGTTGCGCAAACGGTAACGGATATCAATGATATAAAGGATCGTTTGAGTTAAAAGAAGGATAAAGGATATAAATGAACGCGCCTCGGTAAGGATACAAACTGCACAAATAAACTACCACTACCGGTTGAAGCACGCTAAGCTTATCCTCCTCAAGGGTCAGTAGAACAATCATTTATACCGGTTTATCAGGAAAAGCAAGCATAACTGCATTCTTTATCTGGTTTTGTACTATGTTTATCAAGCCACCCTAGAAATTCGGCCAGGTTCGTGGTTTAAAGTCCTTCCCATTGCCGCATGCAAGTGCGACGGAGGTGGTGCCCCGTAAATTGCTATGAATGGCTCTCTCGATATGAACCCTGTATTCGTTATCAAGATATACATATATTTCTTTAATAATTAACATCTTTATTACTGTAATATGTACATATATTTTATTAAGATGCATCATTTTTGTTCTCCCATACAAAATTAATTTCAAAAATAATCCACTATAGAAAACTACTCTATGTAAAGAAAACTTGTAAATATTACATTGAAAATTAACAAATGATATTATAAAGGAAATTCGGCATGTAACGCTTCCCCTTTAAAAAAAAGGAGAACCAAACAACACTGCATGGGAAAGCTCATGGATCTAGAAATATAACTCGATTAAAGGAACGTTGGTTCGAATCCAATTCCCCACACAACCAACCGGTAAGAAACTAGCCACACTACTTAATTTATATGTTTCTTAAAGATTGAAGGTAGCGCAGAGGGTTTTCTGTGGCACTAATCTCTTCGTCGCCTCCACTATGCATCTCACTTTAAAACGTAGCAGCACAGCAGTGCAGACTTTCGGTTCATTGGGAGGTTATCATTTCCAGTTTCACGTATTCTGCTGATGGTAATTTAATAAGGAGGATAAACCCGATTTAGCCTGCATCTGAAGAGCTTCATAATGGTAAATCACAAGGGCTTCAACCCTAATAGTAACAACACTAAACATTTCAATGAACAGCAGATTATAAAGCCTAATTCACCCATATTGAACGCAAAGATTTAAAATATTACAGAACCCTAAAAACTTAGACGCATTATTAAATGGAGAATTTTTAACAGTGATACAGGGAACAGATACATTTAACGCAGAGAGAATCACCATGGTTTCCAACACCTGAATTGCCCGCAGTACAAGGAGAACGCCCAGCAAAGGTAAAAAGGTTTATAAGGAAGAACAAAGAAGGAAACCACAGTAAGATTCCCACTGCATCAACATCCGGAACCCTACTGCACGAAATTCGCCGACGGTGCATTTGAAACTCAATAAAAGAAAAGAGTAAAATAAACGCCCAGCAAGGATGAGGAATGCCAAATACAATTTAAAACACCCGATGCTCTGTAGATACGCCCAGTAACAAAAGGGAATGCTCATTTCCATTAACAAACAACAAAACCCTACTGCAAATAAACCGACTACTGGAATGAAAATTGAAATCCACTTGTAGAACAACACCGGGACACATAAAATACAAACACCATCTCAAAGAACTCACCATGCATTCTACTCATTAGTTTCAGAATATTACCTTGGTTCGACTAAGGTGTTAATGGTTCCGACGCCCACCGCCTCCCTTCCAAGTTGCCTCCCGCCCAAGTCGCTCCCCGCTTGGGTTTAATTCCTCATAAGAGCTCACCTAGACCTCCCACCAAACGCTTAGGTACTCTTCTTCCCTGCCTAGGCACACACAACCGTAGTGTCCTAGCTCCTCACCGGCCTGGCCGAAGCTACCACCTCACAATATGTCGAGGGATTCAACTCCCAAATTCGCAAGAACTTCGGGGCCGGGCTCTAGCCCCTCAATCTCACCCAAAAGAAAAAGCCCTTCTTTCCTTTCTTCCTTATCCCTCAAACCCAATCCCTTTGACTCTCCTCAAATCTCTTTTTTCTTTTTCCTCCTTTTTTCATTCGGTTTGTAATTCCCATTTGATTTTTTCAATTTTAAAATAAAGCGGCATGTGCTTCATTATATTTAATTATTTATCCCCTTTTATTCTTTATTTATTAGTTTAAATATTTAGTGCCTTTTATTTCCTTTTCCCATGTTTTACTTATGGTTTAGTTTGTATATATTACAATATACTTATCTATATTTTCATCTCCTCCTTTTTTAAATGTCCTCGCGATATATCAACTAATTGGACCATTAATGTATTTGTATTTTCGGGATCAAGGAGAGAGATTTAAGCCAAGGCAAACCAAGAGGGACAAGTAAAATGTTTTACAAAAGGAATGGAGGATTTACTATGAGGGAATGGCTATGTGGTACAAAGGATCCAGACCTAGGCCCAAGGGAGATGGACACCGGAGATTCGGGAAGGACGGGTCAGCCTTGATTGGTAGCCACGGATTAAGGCCCGGTCGAGTTTTATTCTCTCTCTTTTGAATTTTCTGTTGTTAAGACCACACTGAAATCCCCCCCCCCAGTCTCTAGAAGGTCATAGGCTTAGGGTTTAGATTCAAGCTAGACCTAAAAATGGTGAAGGGTAATGCTCAAAGTTTTATTCAGTAATCAAGACTTAGGGGCTAGTTAGGTCAATTTCATCAACCCTTTATCGCTGACGTTCTCTGTGTCGCGATCATCGCATGCTTTAAGGGTGCTACTCTCGCCGAATTTCAAGTAGCGACGCGGCTCCTTCGTGGATGCACCACGCGGTCTTGTGCCACTCGCCGACTGAACTTGTTGGTAGACCTCTATAACCCCGGAGTCAATACTCCGCCAGTTGAAATTGTGGGAGACTATGTTTGGGCGGAGTAAGGCCCCTGCCTTAGTGCGCTCCCCTTAGAATCATCGAGTGATCGGCCGCAATGGCCCCTCAATATCGTGGGTCCTTCTCAACTAGGGTAATCGTTATCCTACGCTGAAAGCCACGCGTGGAGAGCTAAGTAGGCGGTAAGTGTGGTCGCTGCCCACACCTATCCCTCAACTTCTCTGGAAATTGTGTGTGGCCCTTTACTCCATATGAGTCAAGTCTACAGTTATCGTCACCGCATCACCAGCCACCATGTCGTAATGTTGCCATCAAATCATCACATCAAATCAAATATCATAATAAAACAACTAACCCAGCACACTCGACTCAACTGGAGTCCAGTAATCTACCGATGCCTCGCATCCTCAAGGTCACAAACCCTACACCAATAAAACTTAGTCAATAGCACCCGTCACATGAATAGTAACACATCATAATATCTCACAATCACATCGTAATCCAATATCATAGGTCTAACATGTGGTCCATCACTTGCAAGCAAGTGTCCCTAAAGAATAAGTGTTCAAGGCGCCGTAGAAGCCGGATGTTACATACACTTCTCTTGGTCTAAACTGGCCCAAAGTTTCGCATTATGCAAAATAGTATCACAGATTACAAGTCTATCCCTCGAATAAAATGGAAACCTAGACGATATCATCTCGCCTCCTGTGTCGCCGAAAGGTGGACTATACTGTCCCATCGATCTGACACCGCTCGAATGCCGAATCGTCAACGCCATGATCTAAAATATGGACCGTTTCACATGAGCTTCCTCGTCCGATACTTGCATGGAACTCATGTCAATAATATGTCTAGGATCACTAATATAATGTCTCGTAAAATGTATACATGAAAAAACATCTTGCATACACCTCAAAAATCGTATAAGCAATATAGGCTTCCGCCCCTTTCTCTCCATAACTTCGAAGGTCCCAACAACCTGTGAGAGAGTTTAGCCTTTTCCAAACTTGACCGAATCCCCTGGCGCGTTTAACCTCAAGAAGACTTCGACGCCGTAATTCGAAGTACGGTCGCACTCTGGCAAGACAAAAGATAACTCTTCGGCCGATCTTCATGCCTCTAACCTTTGTCTTATGGATTGCATCTGTTTTTCCATTTCTTGGATCGCTTCTGGTCCCACCGTGACCCTATCCTCAAGCCGATCACAACTCATACGCCCCGACACCTACCGCCCATAAAGAAACTCAAAAGGCTTCATCTTAATGGTGCTCTGGTAAACTATTGTTGTAAGCGTAATCCTTTACCAGAGGCGCGAATTCTCCCAACGCTTTTGTTGGTCCATCACGCACATGTCTTCCGTGGTTTGGTTCGTATCGCTCGCTTGTCCATCCGCCTCGCGATATGCGCATCTGTTGATTATCGAATGCGAAACACCCATCCTCGATCAGATATAATCTTTTAGGTACGCTTCATGCAGCCTCACAATCTCACCGGGATGAAACCCCTCGCTATGTCGTGCCCGACACGCCATAATGACAGAATAAAGTGAGCACTCGCCGAGTGTCTTACTACTAAGCAAATCGTAGTCGCGGTCTCCCCGTCACGCCGCTGGCAATCCAACTATAAAATCCATCAAATAACTTCCCATTTCGACCCGAATGGCATGTGGTTGAAGTATCCTCCTAGGTACCTATGTTCACTTCACCACGACACTTCAGACATAGCCACAAAGTTAACTATGTCGGCCTTCATTCTTTCCAAAGAATAAGGGTTTGAGGTTCGCCCTCATCTTCGTAACTCCTCGGTGAGCCATGTAAATTGCTCTACGAACCTCGCTCAGGATCAACATACTCAACTCGGCTATTTTACGGTGACGTAAACTTCAATTCTAAATCCTCAATAAACCATCGCTATCAAGTGAATATTCCTCATAACGAAAATCGCCATTGTGTTTTGTCCGATAAAACTTTCGACCCCTTTGTACCAGTCATCATCACGCCGTAAGGTGAGAATCTTCTCAACGTAGATTTGTTCCAAGCGTAACATCAAAAGATGCGCGGGCTCTCCCACTCAAAAGCATCCGGCCACTGCTCCATCGCTCCTCTTTATAAAATTAATTTCGGTCAGATTCGCTAATTCGGGACCAACGCCGCTTGTCGCCGCTCAGTCGCTTTTGTAAAATAAAGTTGTAGTCCACAATGATCGCATTTTAATTCAATTTTCGGCCCAATAAGGTAGTGTCTCCAAACCTTCAAGGCATATACAATGTATGGCTAATAACTCAAATCATGCTGTCAGCAGAAGTTCTCTCATGCCTTCTCAGCTTCCTAAAAATGTAAGCAATCACTCGGGTCCGCCTTCAGCATCAAGACCTTACCCCAAACCTTCCTTTTGATGCCGCTATTCAAGAAGTTCAAGGCCCATGTCAGGACCTTTAGTATCGGCGCTGTTGTCAACAACTTTTAAGCCTCCCAAATGCTTCCGCTCATTTCTCTATCCAAACAAACTCCTTGTTTTTCTTTCCTCGCACCTCGCGGATCGGATTTGTTATCTTTGAAACACAAACCGCCGACAAGATTCAAATAAACCCATGTACCACGCGACTGGTGACATTCGCTACCGCCATTCCATAATAGCTCAACCTTAGCTGGATCCACGCATATACCCCTACCGAGATGACATGCCCTAAGTAGTGGCACTGGACATTGGTAAAGAGCATTTGGACAACTTTCCGCATAATTTGTGTTCTCGTGAAACATTGTAATACCAAGCGCTAGCGTTCGCCGCCGTTCTCCGCCGTCCGAGTAGATCAAGATATCACACGAATACTTGACTAACTCCGGCTCCAAGTACTTCAAGGAACAATCGCTCATTAAACTCATGACACTCTCATGCTTGTCGGGCCCAAATCCAAGAAAACAAGAACTTACTGTCCAAATCTCGCCTCCTTTACAAGGTCTTTAGGAATGTCATCCTGATCCTGTAATCGTGATATCATCCAGACGTTAAGTCGACTTTGAGAACACCACAGACTTCATTTGATCAATAGATCGTCAATTCTAGGTGGTGGATATTGATTCTGATCGTAGCCTTGTTCGCTGACGGTAGTCACGCAAAGCTCCACAACATCCATCCTTCTTCAAATGAAAATAACCGTGCACTCTAATGGTGACACACTAGACGCATTCCTGTAGTCCAACAACTTCTTTTCAGTCAGATTTTCAACTCTTGCAACTCCGGCCTATACCGATAGTATGCTCACATCTACTCGTCTCCGGTTTCAGGTCTATAGCAAACTCCGCCTCTTTCCTACGGTATCCCAGTAACTCTCCTGAAATACGTCCGCGAACCTCTCACTGACAGAAGGTGTTCTAGGCCTTCCGCTACTCCCCTTTCGTTAGCGCGAGGATCGTGATAGAGTTTGTTCCTAAGATGTACTCTTCCAGAATCGTAGCGGACCAGACAAACCGGTGGAAACTCCCCGTCTTCCTACAATCACATGTTCGTCCTTCTTCATCAACCGCTTCAACCATTTTGTTCACAGCTTGAGAATCACTTCATGCCTCCAACCAATCCATACCGATCAATGACGCCATAAGATCCTAAGATCGCGGACGCATGTTGACTCGTAATTAAACTCTCCTGTGTTATGGCAATACCAACCTTTCCTCCAATCTTCTGCTTTGCCCTCAAGCCATCTCTACGAAGTTAAAATCATCTTGTTCGACTACCTTTTACCTTAATCCTTTTAGCGCCACACCAGAAATGAAAATCTCAAAAGAGGCTCCAGAGTTCATCAACATCTATATTTGTCGATAGTAATTATTGCCTCGAAAACAGCTCACTCTGTGCTCGCTCAGCGGCGGCTCACCGCTAGAGCTGAATCCGATGGCTCTCGCTTCATATCTCCCATTTCCAGAAGGGTCCGGCCGATCCGGACGCCTACCTTCATACGACAACAGCCGGTAGCGGCCTCGCGACGTCTAACACCCCTTCTTCGACCCAATATTCCTAGTACCCGAAGATGATGTCCCACCAGCCTAGAACCCTTGTATGTTCTACTAAAGAGGCCTAAATGGTTGTTGTTGCAGTCGACGTTGATGTTGATTCTATGGTCCCTGATAAGTAGTCCGTTGCTGAGGCGTCGGTCACCAAAGTGTAGTGAAAGAGGATCCCCTATAGAAGCCACGATACCCCGGCGCGTGTCTCACTGGCGTCTGCTGCTACGGCGTACCAGACGAACCCTGTCCTGCATGTCTCGATGGAGTCCATGTTTGACCCCCGCTAATAAGCTACTCCTCTGCTATGAGTGCCTTTTTGACAGCATCGTGCAAGGTTTGAGGCATCAAGATCCCAACCTTGGCACTAACCGCCGGCATACCAAACACAAACCCTGACCTTGGAGCTTCTGTTAAGATGCTGTGGAGACACCGAGAAGCTCTACGAATCGCGGCCTCAGACTTCGCACCGCATAACCCTCCCTCGTCAGAAGGCTGCCACAACTCGCTGGAGCCGACGCTTCAATGAATTCCTGTCAGCAGAGTTCTCGGAACCGCCTCTAACAAAATTCCCCAAGACACATCTTCCAATACCATGTTCGCCTACCACGGCAGGAGTGCCTTCCACCATAGAAGAGCACTCCCCTTCGCTTGAAAGACCGCCAGCGGACCTTCATGTTGTATAATCGCAAGGCAGCACACGCCATGTTCTTCCAACCATGCCCTCTACGTCGATTCATCCGGCAACCAAAAGAACTCGTGAATTTTACCTCTCGAAGTTCACTGCGAATGCTACCCGGACGCAAGGCTGGAAACCTCGGTGTGCCGGGCTTCCGCCTCATTCTCTGCCCAAGCGGGTCATCAAAGCCCTGACATGCGCCGAAAAGGATTCATCATCCCAACAACATCAATTAACCGAGCATGTTCCTTCCTGTGAACTCCTTTCATTTCTGGGTTAGACCCCTCGGGGCAAAGTGGAGGGTCGGAGGAGGGCGCTCACTTCCTCCCCGTAGCACCTCGTTGTCGGCCTCACAAGGCCCTCTTAAATCATGTTACCAGACGCACACAACAACTCACTAGTAACTCAGAGTATATATAATAAAATAACACCTATTTATATCAATCTAAAGCCGCGAAATAACCTCTAAGTCGCTGGGTCAAATCCGCTCTCGATACCATATGTAACAACCTCCAAGCTAAGGACATCTCGCCACCAACTGCATTTTTTTTTGGTGGTCGGCGTGGTAAGTGCGGTGTAGAAGAAACAACCTCACTCATATGTCACACTCAACCGGCTGTGGACGCAAGTTGACGGGCCGCGAATCAAGACGACCCGACAATCATAGCGACAACAAGATGCAACTTTTCTCCTCAACAGAGGTCGGGTAACCAACGCAATAGAAGGCAGACAAAACACTAAGTTAGGTACAAGATCGCCAATCAACTATGAATATGATTGTAGCCTAGTGGAACTGCCTTTAAAACGTTCTCGACTACCGACATCGCTCACAAGGTGTCGCGAAGAGTGGAACTGCCTAAACAGCCCGAGACTCTTGATAATGGCATCGGATTCCTCCACCGGATTACACCCAGACACAAAAGCTAAGCTACAAGAGGAGTCTAAACCCCGCCCGACACGAACATACTAAGAAATACAAGACACCAAATACCACGAATCGGGACAACAGTAGCACCACCATTTACTATTCTCAATGGCCATAAGAGCACGACACCCACCCTAGCAGTAAACTCTAACATCACATTTCCCTCTCCACCTCTTCCTACCCACACTCCTAGTAATTCAATAACCTATGAACAATAAGTATTGCGCAGGTAACGTGACGCTGGTCTCAACACCTTAATTTGCCGGGGTGATTATCCCCGGGTAAACTTAACCTATTAAGGAATATCATACAAGTAAACAATTATTAATATTTCGTAATTGAATGACTTCAACATTTCAATTCAACCCACATTAGTCATTCAACTATTAATATTCATAATACCAAGAACCGACAACTTTAACATTTCATCACAAATATGAATATGGAAATTAAACCCACTACTTAGCATGGCACTTCAACTAATATTAACATTCCATTAAATATTAATAATATCGCAACTACCCAATGATTAACAATTACTACCCATTGCAATTCTATCAGCATTTCCATTTCAATAAATCATGTTAATAGATCAATTAAACAGTACCCAATACGACTATTCAATTAAAATTAACATTTCAATGAATAATATTAATAATGCGATTACAACTACTAAACCTTGCAATTCCTCGAGCTTTAATATTCCAATTAATCACATAATTATTTCAATTTAACCATTGCAACTATGGTAGGGCCATGTATTATCGCTGCAGATAACAATTCGTTCAGGTAAGAACTAATTATCCCCAGGCCTAACTGTGGTAGATTCAATATTGAATAATTAACCCATTAAGGCAACATTCAAATAACTTTTAAACATTGAAATAATATTTAAAATCAATGAACCTTTCGACCCTTCCACTAATGTTCTAAATCAATTTTCGCAATAAACATTTTCAACAATTTAAAGTATTGTAGTTACCTAATTTAAACCCACCTTTTAACCATTGAGATCTGCATCTAAATTTATTGAATATTAAATCATGGTAGCTTTCGAATGAGCATTTAAACAAAAAACATTTTAAATGATGACTTAAACCATGACACTAACGTTCTAAATCAACCTTCTTAATAAACAATTTATCGTTTAATATTTAAAATTTGAAGTTTCCATTAGAACGAGCTTTTAACCATTGAGATAAATATTTAGATGTATTGAATAATTGAACCCTAGTAGCATACGAAGGAACGTTCAAACATTAAGGAAAATAAACCCTAAAATCATTGAACCTTCAATATTCAAATAAACTTTAGCATTGGAGGTAATCATTTAAATGCACGGATTATTAAATCATTAACCACGAACAAGGTTCAAATCTATATCCATTTCATTTTTCTTAAAGTCACAGAACCCGGCTTTCGTGAGAAGAAGTTTTACAACATTTAAAAATTATTTCAGGCAGAGTCAATATTTATAAATTCAAGAAGAAGAGCTGATTTCTCAATGACCCGTCAATAATATTAGTTTAAGAGCACGTAACATCATATTAGCTGTAACAGGACATAAATCATTAATAAAAATTACTGTTGTAACAGAACAGCACACTAATCCAAAGGTTATTTGGCCTAAATTAATAGACATCGCCCTGTACCACCATGACAGGCATTGTTTAGGTGTAATGGCAGGTTCCATTGCCGTTGTATACTTCGAGGCCTGTGGAAATTTTGAGCCTAGAGTCCAATTCATCAAATTCACTACGCTATTCATTCATTTTAAATTGGTTCACACCCTCACCAACCACTACAAATGATTCAAGAAAATCTGATTAATGGCTACTCGTAAATGAAAATAACAATTTCAGTCAAGTGACAGCAATAGATCGGTTCACAGATAATTCTAAAGCTGCCAGAAAAAAGTATTAAGAACGGTAATCCGATATCAAATGATATAAATGAATGTTTGATATAAATGAAGGATAAAGGATATAAATGAACGCTACTGTATACGCAATAAACCTGATAAATAAATGCCTAATTCAAATTGGCTACCACGTAGTTTAATCCTCCAAGGCTCGGCACTAACCCATTACACCGTCGTGACGTATAAGCATAATGCATCTCTTATTCTGGTTTTATACCAAGGGCTTATCTGGTCACCCTTAGAAACTTCCCACAAGTTCGGTTTAAAGCCCTTCCCATTACTGCATAAGTGACGGCAGGAAGCCCCGTAATTAAGTTATGAAATGGTTCGATATGAACCCTAGGCCCTGTTTATCAAGATATATTTCCGCTTAATAATAACATTTTTATTACTGTAATATGTACATATATTTTATTAAGATGCATCATTTTAATTTCCATAAATTAATTTCAAAAGAATCCAATTATATAGAAAACTACTCTATGTAAAGAAAAACTTGTAAATATTACAATGTACTAACAGTCAATACTATAAAGGAAATTCGATGTAACGCCCCCTTTAAAAAAAAGGAGAACTAAACAACACCAGATGGGAAAGCTCATGCGGACGGGAGTCATAACTCGGACAAAGGAACTCAAGGTTCGAACTTACCCCACAATAACCAGCGGGTAAGAAACGACACACTACGAATTTATATGTTTCTCTAAGATTGAAGGTAGCGTGTAGAGTGGGTTTTCGGTGGGCACGACCTGTCACTCCACTAAGGCATCTCACGCCTTTCTAAAACGAAGAAAGACAGTGTGCAGACTTTCGGTTCAATAAGGAGGTTATAAGTCTATGCTTTACGTATTCCTAATAGATGGTAATACGAATAAAGGAGGATAAAACCCGATTTAGCCCAGGACGGAAGAGCCATACAGTAAATCGATATGCTGAACCCGAATAGTAACAACACTAAACACGATTTCAATGAACAGTGATTATAAAGCCTTAAATTCGGTCTATTGAACGCAGCATTTTAAAATATTACAGGAACCCTAAAAACGAGACGCAATATTAAATGGAGAATTTTTAATAGTGATACAGGGAACAGATACATTTAACACAGAGAGAATCACCATGGTTCCCAACACCTGAATTGCCCGCAGTACAAGGAGAAACGCCTTTTATGAAGCGGTGAAAGGTTTATGGGTGAAGAACAAAGAAGGAAAACCATGCAGATTCCCCAATTCTACTCAACATCCGAACCCCTACCGCATCAAATTCAGCATTTGAAACTCACCAAAGCAAAGAGCAAGGATGAGGAATGCCAAATACAATTTAAAACACCCGATGCTCTGTAGACACGCCCAGTAACAAAAGGAATGCTCATTTCCATTAACAAACAACGAAACCCTACTGCAAATAAACCGACTACTGGAATGAAAATTGAAATCCACTTGTAGAACAACACCGATTACAAAATACAAACACCATCTCAGCAAACTCACCACGCATTCTGCTTTGGCTATTCTAGAATATACCTTATTCACTTGTTGCAAAGAATGGTCTCTAATATCCATCCCGGGCCCTTCTTCCGTCGCTTCCTGCCCAAGTCGCCTCCCCGTTGTCGGACTCCCCTGGTTTCCATCGGTAATTCCTCCCAGCCAAACGCTTAGGGGTAATTCTTCCCCTCACCTCCTGAAATGCAAAGGGACCACACACAACCGTAGGGTAAAAGTCCTAGCTCCTCGAAAGCCTCCAAGGCTGAGCTACCACCAATAATATGCTGAGATTCCCAACTCCTACCAAGAAACTACCGGGCCTCTCCTCTCCTCACTTCTAGTTCCTCAATCTCGCCCAAAAGAAAGCTCCCCTCTTTTCCTTTCTTCCCTCCCTTTATCCCCCTCAAACCCTAATCCCCTCTTTCTTAGGTTTCCCCCCCCCCCCTTTCTTTTTTTCCTTTTTTATTCGCTTTGTAATTCCATTTTGATTTTTTTTTAATTCTTAAAAATAAAGTACCATTATATTTAATTATTTATCTCCTTTATTATTTATTTATTAGTTTTACATTATTTAAAGTTATTTCCCTTTTTCCATGTTTTACTTATGGTTTATAGTTTGTATATAATACAATATACTTATCTATATTTTCATCTCTCCCTTCCCTTTTTTTTTAAATAAACCCCGCATATATCAATTAATGGACCATTAATGTGTTTGTATTTTCTGGATCAAGGAGAGAGATTTAAGCTAAGGGACAAGTAAATAAGCTACAAAAAGGAGAATGGAGGATTTACTAGGAGGAATGGTGATGTGGTACAGTGACCTGGACGAGTCTAAGGGAGATGGACCGGAGATTCTACGGACGGGTCAGCTTGATTAAGTAGCTACCGGATTAAGGTCGGTGGATATTCTGAGTTTTATTTCTCTCTTCTCTTTTTTGAATTTTCTACAGCCATAGCTTTCACCGAAATCCCTCCTGCCCCAGTAGGTCATAGGCTTGGGGTTTAGATTCGAAGCTAGACGAAAAATGGTGAAGGGTAATGCTCAAAGTTTTATTCCGGTACCGGCGACTTAGGGCTAGTTAGGTTGACTCCATCAACTCCCTTTATCGCGACAAGTTCCTTCAGTCGCACTATCGCTAAGGGTGCCAATTTCGCCTCTAGATTACAGGCGACGTGTCTTCAAGATGCATCTCACTGCTCCAAGGGTGCCACTCACGACCTGAATCATGGTAGACTTATAACCCCCGCCGGAGTCAATACTCCGCCAGTGAGCTGGTAGGAGACTAAGGCTCTAAGTGAATAAGGCCCCCGCCCATTGGCGCACTCTTTAGAATCATCGCGAGTGACGTCGCATTGCCCTCACGGCATCGTGGATCCCCTCAACTAGGTAATCGTTAACCCATGCCTGGTTACCATGGGAGTGCTAGGCAGCGGTGGCGGTGGTCGCTGTCCACCCTCTCCTCGCCAACCTCTCTCGCACTGTGTGTGGCCCTTTACCCATAAGTGAGTCAAGTCTAATCTATCGTCACCGTGATCACCACAAATAATCATGTCAGAATGTCGTCATCAAATCATCACATCAAATCAACATCATAATAAACAAATCAACCCAAAAGCACACTCCCTGACTCAGTCCGGAGTCCAAGGGGGTCTACCGATGCCTCCGCATCCTCAAGGTCACAAACATGCACACTCAATAAACTGAGTCAATATCACCCGTCTACATGAATAGCAAGACATCATATCATCTGTCAATCACATCATAATCCAATATCATAGGTCTAACATAAAAAGGGTCCAGATCACTTGCGAGCAAGTGTCCTCAAAGAATAAGTGTCCTCAGTGCGCCAGAGCGGGATGTTACATCAAGGGGGATTCAACTTGAAGGAAAATGAATTTATAAAACTATGTAGATTCATGTGTATAATATTTCCTCTTTTCTACAATTTAGAATCTCTGAGCACTGTTGTAAAGGAATTTTAGTTGTAGGTGAAGAGGAATACTCAGATCTAAGTTATTTGGGGGTTTTCTTTTTAAGATTCAATCTTTGTATTCGAGATAGGGTTTGCACTATTTCAACTCTTTTCTTCAACAACAAAGATCATGATTTTGAAAAGATTGTTGGATATCTATTTGTAAAACAAAGCAATGAAATCATGTTTATTATTTGTATTCAAATGCTTTTATTTGTTAATGCAAATTTTTACTCTTTTAATGACAAATATCTGCCAATTATTTCATATTTTGCACTATTGTTTAATATGATAATGATTGCCTATTATATCAAGTATATGATCTAATGGTATTATAGATTTGTTATTTATTTATGATATGCTCTTGTGCTTCAATCCAATTTATGAGTAACCGTTTACTTAGAAATTTTTCATTTGAAATAGATTTAATTGTCATTGAACTGTATGAACTATTTCTGCATTTTAATGGCCCATATTCTATTGTTTTAAATCTCTAAACAAAACATGTATGTCAATCATAATGTTAATTGTTTGAACTAATTCAAAATCTTGATATTCATCATAAAAACATGTTTAATGCCCACTATATTTAAATCCTTGCACTTGGTATTTGAGAGCTGTCTCTTGAATATCAAGTTAGATTAGTTTCCTTTAATTTCCACATTGTATTTAGATTTAGATTAATTTATTGCATTTTGTTGAAGTCGCCTCATGTACGAGCAATTTCATATGTGTCTTAGCCGAGCCCTTGTGTCAGCTTAAGGATTGCTTCTTTGCAAGCTAGTTGCGAGAAGGTAATTCCTTCTCTTTTGTCTGCTGATAAAAACAAGTATCAAAATACATTAACAGATAGAAGGCCATGTACATATCTTTGTATATATAGATTATATTAGTAATTAACTTAAGTTAGTTTTAGATAAAGGTAACTGGACCTTTAAACAGTTAGAATCACCATCCCAGACGGATAAGGGCCTAATTAGGCCCTGACTGAGTGATCTCCCTATGATGTTTAACATGGTCATTTTTGGCCATGAATAGGACCCAAAGTTGTCAAACTTGTACAACCTGGTAATATCATCAACAATTCCAGTTGCGAGAACATGCTTGGGATATTTTAGATCCTTGATTACAACTTGGTGAGGTGAAAACTCTATGATTTTACCTTCACCTGAATGAGTGGTTTGATATACTAATAGAAGGTTGCAGGAAAAACTTGTAACACATAATAGATCATTGAAATGACTATTATCTACCTGAACTGTTCTATACCCTACACCACTAAGAGATCTATCATCACCAACAAATATTTTCTTGGTGTTGCATTCATTTAGAGCAGAAAATATAGCTTTATCCTTCGCCATATGATAAGATGCTCCATAATAAATAAGCCACTCATCAGAAGAAGATGTTGCATTGAAGGAGAAACTAGAAGTAGAAAGTGCATGTCCATGAGAAGAAGAAGCATAATACATATAAGAAGAATACGAATCAATACTGATGTTGTGCTTCTTCATCGCTACTTATAAAGTTTACATATTTTTAAAACATTTGGACTCATCATGACCATATTTCCCACAAAAGTTGCAATGTCTTTCAGTCTTCTTATTTTTAGATTTTGATCCTTTGTCACCACTAGGAGTTAAAGCTGGATGAGAGGGTTTGGGTCCCTTGTTTTTCTTGTTTTTGTGGTGAGGATGTTGCTTCTTGGGATTCTTGGATTTATCTTTTTGATGGGCCACTAAGGATTTTTTGGATGTACTTGCAATGATAATCAATCCAATTTGCATAATATTATCTTTCTATCAAATTAGAGCATCACAAAATGAATCAAGAGGGTTTTTTATAAGCACTCCCTAGAGATTCTCTAGTGGCATAAAAGGTAGATACAAAAATAGAATATGCATTACCAGGCTTAGAAAGAATTACATATATGCATCGATCTTGCAACAGATCTATTTTTCATTCTATACATAAGAGTTTAAGTGTTTTTAAATTAGGTAAGTAATATTCAATGAAAGGAAAATCATTTGGACTTGAGGTCATTAACTGATTCTCCAATTGGTGGTATCTAATAATATCATGTTTACCAAACACAATTTCAATATTTTCCCAAGAATCATTAGGGTCATCAATTCCTTGAAGGTGAAACCTTAAATCAGGAGAAATGGACATTCCAATCAGTCCACATGCTTCGTCATTCTTATTATCTTGTTTGACTTTCTTTTCATCATCAATGGGTTCTAGTTCTTTTCCCAAGGTAATCTAGTACATTCCTTTACTTCTTAATACATCATCCATATGGTATTTCCATGACAAATAGTTGGTACTGGTAAAAAAAATATCACTGGGAGATTCCATATTAAAATATGAAGAAAAATATGAAACTGATGGTCTGAATGGAAATATCTTGAAAAAATAGGTTGTTTAAAAAAATGGCATTGAAAATTGACTTCGGATGTGAAAGTTATACCATTTAAAAAAAAAGCATAAACAATAACCAAAGAGCCATGTGGTATGTAGAAGTTGGTCCATGTGGTGATACCCCTTCTTCTAATAACCTCACTTTTACAAATAAGTTTCTTACGAACTGACCCACTTTTATAGAATAAGTGAGAATCACTTTTACATTGAAGTTACTTTATAAATGAAGGTTGCATGCAAAATAAATAACTAAAATAAAATATTAAAGTTACTTATAGTGATTCACTTTTATAATTTAAGTGAAATACACTTTACAATGGATGCATGAAAATTAAAAAAAAAAGTAACAAAAAAGAGACTCGAACTCAAGACCTCTTACTTAATAAAGCAACCTTTAACCAAGTGAGCTAGTGCAAAACATATTGTATTATTTAGGAGGATTGTTGTTGTTGTTGTTGAAGATGACCTTGGAGAGCATGCTCACAGAAACTGTTTTCACACAAGAAAATAATTACATTTCTCAATGGAAACAAGGGTTAGATCTCAGTTAACTTACCTAGAAAATGTAATTTTTCCCTCTATTTCTGATTTACCGAGATTGCATAGAGCGCATGACAAAGAGGATACATAGACAAGAAATACCTTTTTGATATGTTTTTGATTTGCCAAGATTGCATATGGCATGGGGAAAAGAGAATATGCATATAAAAAAGATTAGAAAATCGGAAATAAAAAATAGAAAACCAAAATATTATCTCTGCAAAACTTTAAATGGGCATATTTGGGCTTTATACCTCCAAATCTGACTGAAATGGCTGTATCTTGGGAAAACAAAAACCTTTTTGAGCGAAACGAAAAGAGTTTGTGATTGAAATGAACATTGTGGACACAATGGAATAGTCCTCTCAACCCATAAATGTACAAAAATGGCAGAAAGTAGAGATGAGGAAACACGATTTCATGATTTCAATCTACAATGGGAGAGGGCCGTCAAATGCGCTCTAATACCATGTTCCACAACACAAGTATTCCAATAGAGGATGAACACCTTCAATAAACACTCACACAAATAGATCAAAGATCAACACATCGATGTTTTGACATGGTAAAACCCCTAAGGGGAAACATCCATGGCCCCAACTAATGTGACCACTTGGAGAAATTTATTAATGAAAAATAAAAATATTACAGATAGATTTACAAGAGAGTTTCTCACAATCGATCACCAACAAATGAACCTCCATGCTATTTAAATAGAGATCATGGACTAATTGAGTGTTAAGCCACATATCAATTTAGATTTTAAGATCGAGGGGAATATGATCTGTCAGATCACTCTATGTCGGGAACATATCATGCCTGTCAGATTAACTAACTACAAATACATACTAATTCATACTAAAGAAACACACTAAGAAACACACTTTTTACCTAACGACACATTAGACCAAGTTGATCTTAACTAACTCATAAGTGTCTAAATATCCTAACACCTCCATTTACACACACAAATTAAGGGCGGGGGGGGGACCATATATACCATTAAATTTCATCTCCCCCAATGCATGTGGGATATTTCTTTTAGGGATGAAGATCAACAGTCTAGATCACCTAGTGAGAAAATCAATTGTTGCTGAGTGCCTACTTCAACCAATCATATCTTGAGCTATGGGAGTCCAAATTAGGCTCAAGATATCTTGTTGGAAATATTTTGAGTAGGAGAACACATTAGAGGAGGAATTCAAGCCAGATTAGCAACAAAAAACCTAGAAAATTTTAAGGAAAATAGAGACATGATTTTGATTAAAAAATGGATTGTGAAATGTTCACATAGTCATAACTCATGTTCCCAAAAATGAAATAAGACCTGTGAGAGCATGTTGGAAAGATGAAACAAAGAGGAAGAATATGGAATAGTCTTATTCACCAGATAAACACCTAAAACACTCATAAAAATTTGAAGAACAAAAAAGGACACAACCGAGAAGAGACAATGATATTTTCAATAAATATAACTCATGAACAATGTGCAGAGAGAGATTGACAACTCATGAGTCTTTTCAACTTCTGTTTATAATGATTTTATATTCATTTATGAAAATGTATGGGAAATTAGAGTCATTTAATGAGACAAAATAAGGAAGTTGAAGAGATGTAATTGTTGACTGTTACAAAATGTGAAAGGTATTCCTTGTTTTATAAAAGGAATACCATTGAATGTAATAGAGGATTTTTCCCCATCGTTTGATGGTGATACTGTTATCTCATGAATCAAGATAAGAATACATTTTGAGATCATGCCTATTATATAATAAATTTGGGACTATTCTACATTTGTGTTTGTCATTTAACCCTCTTGAATATTTGTCATATGAACTATATCTACATGGAATATTTGAGATGTTTAAGCTGTTATGATTTATAATGAATACAATGGTAATGTTATAGGTTTACAATGCAAATATTTGTCATTTAATATTCAACATTATTATTTTAACATGTTGTTGATTGACATGAAGTATTTGTGCAATTAATGGCATTATTTCATGATGTGTTCATTCTATGGATTTTTTACTACACACAATAAGTAATAAGTAGTTAGATTAGTTAGTTTGATTTTGTTTTAATTAGATTTAGAATTGATAGGAATTTTTTGAGGGAAAATTTATTGTCTTCCCCACTTTCTCTTTTTATTCTTATTGGCAACCAGGCCCACATACTAGTCAGAAATGCTACCCCAAACAAGAGTAGGTTTGATTGGGACATTCCACAAGGTATTCTCCCTTACCTACTTGACAAGTGATTTGGACCTGTCAACACTTCCCTAGATGCACCTATGTTTACTTCTAAACTTAAGGGTGAATTTTTTGACATCAACTACAAACGTTAAGAATAGATAATGGTAAAAAATAAGCGAACAACAAATTTTCAACCTACTACACTATACATGACATTCAAATGAAACATATTGTTCCATATACACCACAACAAAATGGTGTTTCTAAGAGAAAGAATCAGACATGAAAATAAATGGCAAATTGTATGATCAAATCTAAAGGATTAAGTCTTCATTATTGGGCAGAGGACATCAATTGTGCCAATTACACAGTAAATATCAGTCCCATAAAGGATTTAAAAAATATAACACTAGAAGAATCATGGACTAAAATTAAGCCAGATGTAAGTGACTTCTGTGTATTTGGTAGTGAAGCACAAGCTCACATTCCATGAAAAAATGAAAGCATTACAACCTAGAAGTGAGAAGTTCATTTTTGTTGGATATTTTGAAGATTTCAAAGGTTATAGAATTTTTCAACTTCATTCAATTGAAATAATTATTAGAAGATATTTTAAATTTCATGAAAATGTCTCGTCTTATGAGCCTAATTCAACATTTGTGTCATCTTCATCCTCTGAGCCATCTTCACATTTTGTGCCATATTTTGGTCCTATTCTAGTTTCTTCTTTAGATGATGAAAACAAGGATGAAAATCCACCTATGCCTACTCCCCTATCTATAGTTGAGTCCATTGGACATGAACTCGCACCAACACCACCACTTCCCAGATGGGTTTGTTCAACTCAAGAAGTTGTTGGTGATCCCGTTGATGATCCTACAGATTAGTGTTGTACACATTCACATTTTTAGTGAGCCTCCTCTCTTTTGGCTCAAGTTTTATAAACTCATGATCCAAATACATTTGCAAATGTAGTGGCCGAATTTAATTTAACATCTAGTAATTCTACAACAAGACAATAATTTCTACTAGGTTTATGAAAGTTCAATAATTCCAAAATATTTTAACATGTACGCATGTAATTTTAACAATGAATAATAAATTTAATAACATATTGAAAACAATTGCAAAATCTTAAATACCTGAACCTGATGCTAATAGTCGTTCGTTGTCCAAATGCCTTCTTGACCGTTGCTGCACTGTAAAACACTGCCCAAAACCTAGTTCTTCCCTGCCAACTAGGTAACTTCCTAGCTCCAGGATATCATATGGATATCCTGGCCCTCCATGCCCAAAACTCCCAGCAACCCTGGTGCACTGATACAATCCCACTCCCAAAATTTCACCTCTCTCTGCAAATCCCAGAGCTCCCAAAATCCATCCCCAACCTCCCGTAGCATCCCCTCCCGTAAACCTCCTTCCCCTCCTTATCCCTCCTTCACCGACTCCCCCCTCCTTTACTCCCTACCTAACCCATTTATTACCTTCTTATCCTTTCCAGTTAATGCCCCTTATCCCCTTTATTTAATATCTTATCCTTCCGCAATTAATAAGTTATCCCTTGTTGTGTACGTAACCTTTCAATTTAACTATATAACTTATTAATTTATTAAATTTAATACTCATGTTTTTAAATGTAATAG
>SNQJ01S0048347.1:0-11735 GCA_010110895.2 Picea sitchensis | reverse complement strand
TAATACTCATGTTTTTAAATGTAATAGGTAGTTTAATTAATCAAATTGCAACCATTAATTAATCAATAATTATTTAATTAGTTTTATTATACCTATCCTGTTTAATTAATATCATATTAAGACGATTAATCCCCTAATTAATTTTTACTTAAGAATCCTTCACATTTGTTCAACTAGGGTTGTTACAACAAAGGCTTTTGGCCATCCAGATTGGGACACATCAATGAATGAGGAATATTGTTGCACCGAGAGTAATGAGGTTCTCTATAGCCCAATATGGGGGAGATGTTTTCCTGCTAGTGTTATGTTATATAAGGTTACATTAAAAAAACAAATAAAAGAATTAAATGTACCATAACATATTACAAAAATATATACTACATGTTTACATATGACAACATCTAAAATATCAATTCTTTCATATTAAATGATAATGACAAAAATTACACCTTAATAAATTCGATCCCTCTCGGTGCTTGATAGATCCAGATTTAAGATGTATTTACGTTGGTTCCTTCATGGTAAATGATAATTGGGATCTTGTAGCTCTTTTGTAAGGAAGAAAATTTTTCATATGTAAATGGGTATATATAAATAAGTATGCATCGAATGGAAGTGTTGAAAGACATAAGGCCCAATTAGTTTCCAATGGATTCTCTCAAGTTGAAGGAATTGACTACAATGAAACCTTTTCCCTCATAGCCAAAATAAATTCCATCCACCTTTCTCTAGCCCTTGTTCCCTCACATAGATGGGAGGTCCATTATATGGATGCTAAATCTACCTTCTTGCATGTGGATCTATAAAAAAAACTCTACATGGAACAACCTCCTAGTTATTTTTAAAATTACTCTAGCCTTGTTTGTCTCCTTAAGAAATCTCTCTATGGTATTAACCAAGCTCCTCGAGATTGGTATGATAAAATGGATAACTTTATTCTTGAAATCCTCTTTTATAGATGTCAATTTGACCCTAATGTCTATACCAAGATAGTAGGAATCCATCTAACATTACCAAGAAAGTTGTGACCCTAAAATTTTATCCCATGTGAAACCTAGCCTTAAAAATAAATTTGAAATGACCAAGTATTGCAAACTAAGGAACAAATTTCCCTTTCCCAATCTAAGTATTCATGTGATCTTCTTCATCGCTTTCAAATGGAAGATTGTAAACCAACCCCTTTTACCTTCCATTCTAGAGTCAAAATTTCTTCCACCTGTACTACTCTCGAAGTCGATGCCACTTGGTATTGTTATTCAATTGGTAGCCTCTTATATTTGAATCATACCCATCCTAATGTTTCCTTTGTTGTTGGTCTTGTTTCCTGATATATGAAAGAACCCCATGAAAGCCATTGGAAATCAACAAAAATTATACTTAGGTATATATGGGGTACAATTCATTTTGGGATACATTATAGTTTAGGGGGGACTCCTTTGTTGGTTGCTTTCACTGATTTAGATTGGGTCAATGACCTTGATGATTGAAATTCTATTGCAAGTTATGTTTCCATCCTTGGTTATAGATTTGTCACTTGGGATTGTAAGAAACGATAGGCTATTTCTCTTTCTTCAGTAGAATTAGATTACCGAGCAGTGGTTAATGCAAGTCAAGAATCCTCGTGGCTTTGATAGATCCTTTAAAATTTTGGATTCTAGTAGCAACATCCAACCACCCTCTGGTGCCACAATCATAGTTCTATTAAGCTCACAAGATATATAGTTCAACATCAATGTAACAAACACATTGAGATACAAATGAAATTCATTAGAAATCTCATTCATGATCAAGTTTGTAAAGTTCTCTTTTGCTCGATAGATGATCAAGTCACATGCATTTTCACAAAGTCTCTTATAGAAGCGAAGTTTTCCAAACTTTGATCTATGTTAGGAGTCCAAGAAGTTGTCATTAAGGGGGGATAAGCTCTAATGTCTCCTTCCTTATCCTATTGTGTCACCTTTGTAAATCCTTCAATCCTATCCCATGTTGTTCTTAAGGGGGGATGTTAGAATATTTAGACACTTAGGTGTTTTTTAAGTTCAACTTGGTCAATGTGTGTTTAGGTAAAAGTGTGTTTATTTAGTATTTATTAGCATGACTATGTAATTGTATCTTTCCCAACCATCAGCTGTTCTATGCCACTTAAAATTTTGAACTCTGATACTAATTTAATTCATAAAAATACTCTGCAAATGCACATATTCATACAAAATAATAACAAAAATATACATGCAACTTACACAGGAAAAACCTATGAAAATAATTTCATAAACATTAACACAACACATAAATTAACAAACAATTGACACTTATCTTTGATAAAAATAACACCAACTGTGTGCAGAACTTCCATGTTCCTCCCAACCTTAGACCACAATGCTCAAAACTCTCAGTAGTGCGTCACCCTTGAGTTGGGGATTAAAATCCACCGAGGCAAGGGAAGAATAACCTAGGATAAGGTCTCCTAGACAACATAAATCTCATACTTAGGTTGCAACTCAAGTTTACAACCCACAGCCCCTCATTCCCCACATGCATGTCCCACCCCAGGAAGTGTGCCCCTTCTCTGTTGAACAATCCTTAGACTGCCCCACTTCCCTTCTGGGGCTTCAACAAAAGGTAGAATAGGAAGTCTCAGAGCCTTGTAGATACAACTTGGCACCTTGGGAATTAATTCCCAACCATTATCTCACTTGGAGAGAATGCACATGGGCCCGACAACCCACTTCTTCAATAGTCCACGAGCCTGGAAAATTGCCTCTTCCACTCCAAATATTCCCAGGTACAAGTACACATACATGTATAGGTACAATAACTAGTAGGGTATGGCTGGTATCTCTGTGAGTGAAGGAATGAAGATAGAATGATAGGAAAATGAACTAAGTCAAAACTATATGTATGCATGTTCCCAACTTGACACTTGTCATGTTGGGAACTACCTTTGGCCCACTTGACCCCCACATTTCCCCATCCATAGAAATTAGGCTAAAATAAATATACATACATTATACTTTAAGGAATATTAATATAATATTCCTTTGGGATTAATCCCCCCTAGCTTAGCCCCTTTTCCTAAAATTTCATCCCTTTTTCTCTATCTTGTGGATTCTATCACCCCATACTCTTTTACATGGTTGGTTTGCAGTAGTGATGTGTTTTCATTAATATTTGTGTGTGATTACATATTACAATGATGGGTCATTGGCCATTTTAGCATCTGGATCTCCATCTTGATAACCAAACAGACACCCATGCCTCAAAATGTCCTGGATCACCAACCTATGTGTTCATTTACATTTATATGTATAATTGGGGTTCGTCCTAGGGGTATTACATTCCCCTCCCCCTTATTTATGCATTGTCCTCAGTGCAATATATACACATATACAATAAAAAATTTAAAATTTTTCAAAAATATGCAGGTATTCTTCCTACATTTCATCCTTATGCTCCCAATTTGCATCCTTAGGACTGTACTAGGTCCATTGGACCTTTACTATCCATATGGCTCAATTCCCGAACTGTTTGATCTTCCAGTCCAATATGAAAACCGGTTGCACTTGAAATTAGCCTTATTGCTCCAATTGAATCACATTCGAATCAATGACATGATTAACATTAGGTACATACTTTTTAAGCAATGATACATGGAATACATTATGAATGCACATTGATGCAGATAAGGAAAGCATGTATGCTATAGGACCAATCCTCTCCAGGATTTGAAATGACCCACAATAATGATCTGCCAACTTTGAACAATTTCCCAACTTTAGGGAACTTCTTTTGGCTTTTACCTTCAAGAACACATGGTCACTCACTTTAAATTCCCCGTGAGTTCTTCCCTTATCGGTGTAAATTTTCTGCCTATCCTAGATAGCCTTTAAATTTCATTTTATTCTCACCATCTGCTCTTCCATTTCCCTGAGTAATTTTGGTCCAACCATTGATCTGTCTACTGGGTTATCCCAACTCACTGGTGTGTTTCACTTTATTCCATAAAGTGCCTCAAATGGTCTCATATTTAGAGATGCTTGATACCCATTGTTATAAACAAACTCCACCAAATGCAAGTAATCCTCCCATTTAGATGGTTTATCCATCACATACATCCTCAACATATCTTCAATCACTTGATTCACCCTTTCTATTTTCCCATCTGGCTTTGGATGATAGGCTGTGCTAAAGTTCAGATTGGTCCCAAATCCTTTGAATAATCCTTTCCAAAAAATTGATGTAAATTTGGGATCTCTGTCTGATACAATTGTCTTAGGAATACCATGCATCCTAGCAATTTCTCTCATACAAATATCAACAATTTTGGTTACCTTGAGAGTGAGATTTATGGGAATAAAGTGGGTAGTTTTAGTAAGCTTATCCACCACCACCATGATGGAATCATTCTTCTTGGTTGTTCTGGGCAGCTTGATGATGAAATCCATTTTCACAACTTCCCATTTCCACTCAGGAATGGGTAATGGTTATAGTAGACCAGCTGGGTGTCTATTCTTAGCCTTCACTTTTTGACATTCCAAACACTTGGCAATAAAATGAGAAACCTTTTTCTTCATACCTGGACAATAATATTGGCTCTTGACAACTGCAATAGTTTTCTAGTAATCACGGTGCCCAACATAAGGCACATTATGCATTTATTTTGAAATCAGATTTTTCAATTCCTGAGAATTTGACACATAAATTATGCCCCTGTATATGAGCATTTCATCCTTTTCCATATTATATTCTTCGCTTTTCTGCTGCAAATTACCTTGTTGAATTTTTTCCTTTACCTCCATGTATTTTTAATCTAATTTTGCACCCTCTAAAATTATGTCCTTCAAATATGATTGGTACATGTTAATGGTTGTAGCATGCATCTCATGCACCCTCCTTCTGAGTGCATCAACCACCTTGTTCTCTTTACCTTTGATATGGTTTATATCAAAGTCATATTCATTGAGGAATTCTGACCATTTTCTTGTCCTCTATTCAAATATTTTCCTCATGAGGTAGTGCCTCCACATCTTCAAGACATGCACCATGGCTGCCAATTCTAAATCATGAGTAGCATAGTGCCTTTCATGCTCCTTTAATTTCCTTGATTCATAGCATACCACAAGCCCATTTTGACTAAGAACTCCACCAAGTCCTTCTTTACATGCATCAATGCATACAATGGAGTCTTCATTTGGATAAACAATATTTAACATTGGAGAACTTGTTAGCAAATGCTTCAAGTGTTGGAAAATCCTTTCACAATCATATGTCCACTCAAACTTCACACCCTTATTTTGCAAGGAAGTGATTGGGTGTGCAATCTTTGAGAATCCTTCAGTGAATCTTCTATAGTAACCTGCAAGTCCCATGACTGATCTCACCTCAGAGACATTCCTTGGTGTTGGCCACCCCTCAATGGACTTTATCTTTTCTCGGTCCACTTCTATTCCTTCCTCTAAAATGATATGGCCCAAATAATGAATTTTCTTCTGATAGAGTGATCACTTTCTCAATTTGGCATACAACTGATGCTCCCTCAATACCTGTAATACCATCCTCAAGTCCCGCTCATGCTCTTCGTCAGAATTAGAATATATAAGAATGCCATCCACAAAGACAATGACACACTTATCTAAGTAATCCTTGAAAATACCATTCATTAAACACATGATGACAATTGGTGCATTTGATAACCCAAATGGAACCACTGTGAACTCATAATGACCATACCTTGTTATGAAGGTAGTCTTATTGATGTATTCTTCTTTAGATATTACCTGATGATAGCCTGACCTAAGATCAATCTTAGAGAATATCTTAACATCTTTCAGCTGATCAAAGAGGTCATTTGTCCTTGGAAAAATATATTTTTTCTTCACAGTTATCTTGTTCAACTTCCTGAAGTCAATGCAAAGTTTCAATGTTCCATCCTTTTTCTTCACAAATAATACCGGGGTACCCTAGGGTAACACACTTTGGCACATATACCCTTTATTCAAAATCTATTCAAGTTGAATTTTCAATTCCTTTAGTTTTGGTGTTCTCATCCTGTAAGGGGTCTTCGATAACGGGTCTTCTCCAATCATCATATTAATGGAGAAATCAATATCTATCTTGGGTGGAAATCCCAATATTTATTTAAATATATCTTCAAACATATTTAGGATTGCATAATATTCAATACTTGGCACCTTATCTTTAGGTGCATGTTCCATATGTGCTGCAAATATTTGACACCCTTTCCTGAAACTTTTCTTCAGTTGCAAGGATGAAACTTCTCTGATGGTTACTTCCCTAGGAATTCCTTGAACTGTCTAGGATAACATGATGCTTTTCCAACCAATCCATACCAATGAGTCAATAATATGAGCCCAAAGGTATGATATTCAAATATGCTCTTGTGCCTAGTCCATTCATGTCCATTCGACACGCCTTAACCATCTCATTAATTTTCCTTTTATCTCCTGTAGCTAGCTATACTAACCAAGGTTTTCCAAGCTTTCTTCTTGGTAATTTAAATCTTTCCACCATCTTAGGATCTAAATAATTATGACTAGCTCCTGAATCAATTAAAATAAAAATGGGTTGTTTGTTGATCTTACCTTCCACTTCAATCATATGAGACTAGAAGTCAACTTGCTTGTTATCCATAGTTGCATAGATCCTTGGTACATTTATGCTCATGTCCTCCATTGTATCGGCATGCTAAATATTATGAACAATCCTCACTTTTTCATCTCTATGAGGACAATCCCGATACATGTGGTCTCCCCCACAACCCCAACATTGAATGGGTGGTTGCCTTGGTATTTTACCCATTGTCTCTGCCATTATGTGTTCTTTAAAGGCTTGTTGTCCTTGAGAATTATTTCTGAAGAATGGTGGTTTGGTCCCCTTCTTCCTTTGGTCCATCTTACTTTTCTTTTTGTCTTCCCACACATTTTGGAAATTTGGTCTTCCTCTATGCTGATCATAAATACATTTATCCCTCCTTATGGTTTCCTCCAATGTCTTGGGATCATCATACTCAGTGTATATTATCACTGATAAATGATGACATTCCACTCATGTACCTCTGAATCTTAACTTGTTCATCCTTGATGAAATAAACATATTTCAACAACTCTAAAAACCTCCTTTCATACTCATCTATGGTCATACTCCCAAGCATGACTTCAAAATACTCCTTAATTTTCTTATCATAGTATTATTTGGTTAAGTATTTTTTCTTAAAACACCTTTTAAATTCTCTCCAAGTAACCTTCTTCTCATCAATGTGTTGTACTTGCAGAAACCGGTCCCACCACATTGATGCTTTTCCTTTGAGTTGATAGATGAAAATTCTTCCTTCTGCATGTGAGGAGTAGTTATGTAACTGGAAGTACTTCCTCATGCCCAACAACCAGGTCTTTGCATCCTCATCCTTCTTGTGTTCACCATCAAATGTAGGAGTATTGATCTTATTCATATCTCCCTGTAGCTCATCTACCCCATACCTCCTCTTATGATTTCTGACAAGTGATGGACTTGAACTACTATGTACTCTCCTAAAAAAAATTCTTTGGTGACTCCTAGATTTTCTTGATTTTGTCTCCTTGTCCATTTTCTTCTCTATTATGTCCAAGCTCTACATCAACTTGATGTTGAAGCCATCTTGTTGTTCCTTATCTTTCTTGATATTCTCATTATCAACCTTATAAATTTGAACATCTTTCTATAGAATCTTGATGGTCTCCACCAAGTTCATGCTCTCCTCCTTGCCCTCTTTATGCCCATTGGATTCCTTTCTTTCATTACCCATGCTGGCATATAACCCCCTCACTTTCTCTTCATGGCTGTAAGTCCTCTATGCATATTCCATATTGTTGATCTTTGTACTGATCTTGTTTTGATATGAATTTTGTTACTCTGCAAAATGTGCAGGAAACAATATTTGTTAGACTAAATAATTTAACAAATTGATGAAAATTATGTACAATCATGTTCCAATAATGCATCATAATTATTTATTCTGATTCCTTTTGAAATTAACTATCCATATTAATTTTCTAGGCGTCTATATAGACTCTTCTTTCCAAAACCTTTCCAACGCTTACTTCCTTTCTCAATTCAGAGTCTTGAGCATAAATTTATGGTCATTTAAATATTACCCAATAATTCCTTCTGCTCACCCCTCATCCAAGTGAAATTCTTAACTGTGGATAGACATCCGTGCACATTCCCATTTGTAGTTTTGGAAGAAGAAAAATTGGGTTCCATCATAAACATATTCTAGATACTTTGGTGAATTTTTACCCCCATCTGAGCTCCAAGCTGCTAGATAGATCCTACCGAAGTTTCAGGCCAATCAATATTTTTGGCCATGAATGCTACAGGTACCTTCTAGGCCCTCTTAAAATTTTCAATGTGCCCATAATTTTAATTTGACTCCATTGATGTTATCTATGGCTCAATATATTTCCATAAACTTATCATGTGCCTCAATCCAATTCTGGAGTAGGAAGTTATGGCCCTCAGATGTTAACTGGGGCTTAAAATTTACTCTCCATTGTTTGGGTTGTAAATCCCTCATCCTAACTCCGTTTGAAGAATGGAATACACCGTTAAAAATATACTACCAAGATCTTTCATTTGAAATAAAAAAAATTCACCCTAGGTGCATTGTTTTCAAGTAGCAAAAAACATTGTTTAGGGCCTAAAAAATTCCCTACAAATTCAACACCTGGAAAAACACTATAAATTTCCAGTAATTTTTAATAATTTCTGCGAAAGTTTAGTGACTTGTACTGACTCAAATGCCGACATGGCATCCTGAGTCCACCTGGAAATTTGGAGTGGCTCCTTGTTAGACTCCTACCACCATGGCCTTTCCCTTTTGACACTTACCTTCACAACATACACTACATATTTCGGGCCCCACAAGTCCTTGGCTGCCAACATGGTGCCATATCATTGGGTCGTAGGGATGGGATGGCCTCATCCCGTGCCCATACTTTCGGACGCACAAAGTTTCCCATTATTTGAATCCAAAATTCATTATGCAGAGGGTGTCAGTGATGATCAATGATCCACGTCGTATTGTGGGCCCCCGACCTGTGGTTAACGTAACCACCCTAGACCCCCCCACAATTAACATGGGTTTGCCACGTGTCCAAGTTTCGAGGTTCCACCGAGTAGGAAGGCACTACCTCCATGGTGAAAACTCACATGAAACCTATGATAACATGCCAGATTGTATCTCTGCCACACCTGCCACCTCTACCACACTTTCCATGTACCCTCCATGTAAGGCTCACGTCACGGTACACAAAAATTCCCAATTTTCCAATTTTGATGATTTTTCCAAAATTTCCAAAAACTCCCAAAATACATAATTTCATATTATTCTTCTTTGACCGTCATTATAACTCTATAATTAATATTAATACAACCCATTCAATCCATGTATATATAAATGTGTTTGCTTCTTTTCAAATTTGACTCTTTCACTTCAAATTTACCATTATTTGGCTGCAGGAAATTGGGGCTTTTGCCCAATTTCTTCCAATTTCACCATGGTCTCTTTGCAAATGTATAATTTCAACCAATTTCATCCAAATAAATTCCAATTCAACCTCCACAACAACAAATTTATTATGTTCACTATTGGTTGACATTCCTAGGTATGAATCTTATTGAAATTTATTCACAAATTGGGGGAATTTTTACAATTTCCGCCATTGTGGTACTGTAATTCAAATTTTGGCTATCTCCAGCCCCAAATATGTTCAATCTGCAATTAAAATTTGGGTATTTCCAATCGCTGACTAAATCCCCTCAAATGCTTGTGAGATTTCCCAATTTCACTACCGTAATTTCGTCAAACAAGTTGCAGACATACTTTTTCGGCATTCCACCAAACAATGTGCCTGGATGATGTGTAAATTGCACTTATGCACTCTGTTAATTGGCCCATCTAGACTCAGTGTTGAAAATTGGGCTCTGATACCACATTGTAGCATCCCCAACCACCGAATGGGCTATGCCACTTAAAATTTCGAACTCTGATACTAATTTAATTCATAAAAATACTCTACAAATCCACATATTCATACAAAACAATAACATAAATATACATGCAACTTACACAGGAAAAACCCATGAAAATAATTGCATAAATATTAACACAACACATGAATTAACACACAATTGACACTTATCTTTGGTAAAAATAACACCAACTGCGTGCAGACCTTCCACGTTCCTCCTAGCCTTAGACCACACTACTCAAAACTCTTAGGAGTGGGTCACCCCCGAGTTGGGGCTTAAACTCCACTTAGGAAAGAGAATCCTAACCCAGGATAAGGTATCCTAGATAGCATAAATCTCATACTCAGGTACAAACTCAAGCTAAAAACCTATAGTCCCTCGTTCCCCACATGTCTATCCCACCCTAGGAAGTGTGCCCCTTCTTTTCTCAACAATCCTTCGATTTCCCCACTTCCCTTATGGGGGTTCAACAACAGGGTCGACAGGAAGTATTAGATCCCTGTAGCTACAACTTGGCACCTTGGGAATTAATTCCCAACAATTCTCTCACCTAGAGAGAATGCTCACGAGCATGACAACCCGCTTCTTCAATAGTCCATGGGCTTGACAACCCACCTCTTCTCCTCCAAATATTCCTAGGCACAGGTACATGTACATGTACAGGTACAAGTACAGTAACCAACAAGGTACAAATGGTATCTCCGTGAGTGAAGGAATGAAGATAAAATGATAGGAAAATGAACTAATTCCAATCTATATGTATGCATGTTCCCAACTTGACACTTGTCATTTTGGGAACTACCTTGGGCCCACTTGACCCCCACTTGTCCCCATCCATATAACTTAGAATAAAATAAATATCCATACTTTATACTTTAAGGAATAAATTAATATAATATTCCTTTGATCTTAATCCCCCTAGCTTATCCCCCTTTCCCTATCTAGTGGATTTTATCCCCCCATACTCTCTTACATGGTTGGTCTACAACAGTGATGTGTTTTCATTAATATTTTCATGTGATTACATATTAAAATGATGGCTTACTGACCATTTTAGCATCCATCTCTCCATTCTGATAACCACACAGGCACTCTAGCCTCAAAATGTCATGGCTCACCAGCCTATGTGTTCATTTACATTTATATGTACAATTGGGGTTCGGCCTAGGGGTATTACAATATTTGTGTAATATGAAAGTCACACGATATGTTCTAGAAATAGAGTGATTCGATGACTCATATTCTCCTCGATCTTAACACCTATATTGATCTATGGCTTAACACCCGATTGTTCCATGATCTCTATTTAAAGAGCATGGAGGGTTATTTTCTGATGATCGATTGTAAGACAATCTCTTGTAAAATATTTTATTTTGCATTAATATATTGCCTCAAGTGGTCATGCTGGTTGGGGTTGTGTATTTTTTCCCACTTCAAGGGTTTTAACCATGTAAAAACATTGGTGTTATGATCTTTTATTTGGTTCTTAGAGAGGTTATTTTAGGTGTTCATCCTATGTGGGAATACCATGTTTTGTTGAACACCTTGGAGAATAAAAACACCCATTCGAGAGTTGGTAGGGTGGTCAACCAATAAGAAAATTATATATTTTACAAAGGATAATTGGAGATAATACTTAGAGAAATATTGGAACTGAAGAATCATCAAGGGATGATATTCTGTAGTCTTCTATAAATAACTATATTAGT
>SNQJ01S0048346.1:26190-47650 GCA_010110895.2 Picea sitchensis | reverse complement strand
ATGTATAATAAAATTTGCTTATGTTTACAAAAATATAATTGATTTTCACAATGTTTATTGTTTGTATGTTGCGTTGAATTTAAACTGTTATGAAATGTATTAATGTGTGTAAATTTAAATGTACATGTATATTAAATGTAAGGTTTTTTAGGTTTTTTATTTTAACAAATATATTAATTGTATTTTGTTTATTATGATGAATTTGTATGTTTATTTTTGTTGATGTGTTTGTTTAAAATTTATATTTCATTGTAATATTGTTTTTTTTTAATAATCTTGAGTCTTTATATTACAATAAGAGATATTTACAAAAATCTTGTTGTTGGCTTGTCATTGGTGAAACCAGACAACCAACAATGCATCAAGTTGTCTAAACGTTTATGAAATATTTGTATTTTGAAGCTAAAAGGCTGAATGTATCTGAGTCTAAAACTATCTGCTATGCAAACGATTGTCTACTTTGTCTTCCTAGTTTCACAACTGTGAGGTGGGATTGTGTTGTCAGACAAATTAGTCTATGTGGATACAAATTGATCTTCCTAGAATCGAAAACCAAGACTAGAACAAAACATGATAGAAAATATAACTTTCCCTGCGTTTATGCAATAAAAAATACAAGCTAGCAAGAGTTGACACCTTTTAATCGATGGTTGTCCTCTCTAGTTGTAGTTTCCAACTCCGTCCTGAGACTTGTGAATGATAACCTATAAGAAGAAACAATCCAACAAAAGTGAAAACAACAATAGTATATTTTAATGAAACATATGCAAATGATATTGAGGAGAAATGAAACAAAGATAATCAAACATAAACAATCTTTGTGGGAAAGAAACTATATTGTTGTATTAACAATAATGGAAGAGATTACAACCGGAGCCTTGATGTTGTGAAACTCCTTCCAACAAGTTCATTGCTCCAATACCCACAATGCATCCATGAAGTCCATCACCACCAACTAATTATTTTTTCTTAGATTGGATCTCTCAAAGCCAAATAAATGCTAACAATATTCTAATCACAAACTAGAAGCAAAAAACAATCGACCATTATTATCCATTAACTATTAGCCTTTCCTTATGAGATAAGGTCCCTTTTATAGATTGAAAATGAGGTTAGTATGAGAGGTTAGGATCTCCCCAAATCAAGAGTATGGGTGAGATCCAAATCAATTAGAGGAGACCTCATATCCGTAGCTTCTCTTCTAGAAACTTCATGAATTTCATTTTTTTTCTCCTCTTTTAGACAATGCTGCACCCTGCAATGGTGAAAAATGAGACACTGTCACACCCTATAGTGGTGCAACATGCGACATTTAAGGGTGTCTCATGTTGCACCATTGCAACATGAGACACTCTCTTGAAATAGGGATTTAATGACCCTCTAACATGTTTTCCTTCTTTCAAATAAAGGTTCTTCTTAAAAAATCAAAGCCTCTATGCTATGGATGATAGAGGATAAGTGAACATTGTTAGTTGCGACAAAATATTATGTAACAGATTGAGATACCCGAACCTCCTATACTAAACAACAAGATTAAAAAACTAAAATTCATAAAGAACTAAGTAGAGGGTTGGCCCTCATCTGTAGGCACCTGGGGTTGAGGTAAGTCCACTGTCAAGAGATCCAGTCTCGCCATTTTTCCAGCCATCAGATTCATCTTATAGTCATGGAGCTTGATCTGAGCCTAAATTTCATCGAGTTGTAGTAATATCTCATTCTTATCCTCATGGAGATAAATATTGACATGAACCAACAATAGTTCAGGTGCCAATAAATATCTATAGTTTTCAGATACTGGGAGACTCGAGTCCAAGTATTTCTAGTGTCAGTGATCGATGAGCCAATAGAATCAAGCACCTCCTCATTTGAAACGAAGTGTCTCAGAACACGAACATTGACCTCAGCCATGCCAATTTCATATCGAATGTGGGGAGGTGTGTGGGCTTGGTATGATTTGACCGACTATTTAGCAATAGAGGAAAGTCAGGACTTGAAGCATCTCCCATTTCTACGTGATGAGGTTCCTCGAGCTCGACGAGAGCGATTTCCTTGAGCCATCGGAATAGAGGAGAGAAGAGACTATGATGAGGGGGTGAGGGAAGGATAAGACAAAGCAAAGTGGAGGAGATAGAGGGGAATTTAAACAGGGATGAGAAAAGGAGAAGAAATGTGGCGGGACCAAATTCAAAGGGAAGCAGGGATAAAATAGTTTTCCATAGACTCCGATAATGAGTAATGGAAGCGATCATAATGGGTGAAATAAAGGTCGATAAATGGAGTGATTTCAACAGGAATACCCATAACGAAATGCAGGATCCAAAGTACATACCAGATTGGAGAAAGGTATCGTTAGAACTTCATAAACTGAGAGCGATTGTGACAGCCTTAAAGAGCCATGAGTCGAGCATTACACACATGCGAGGTAAGGTTATTATGCATGTGGTGAATTTATAGAGGTAAGTGAAGGGTGGAATATGCCAACGAGCTAAGGAGATGTGTGGTAGTCTATCTCGAATGGCGACATATGGATTGTCTCTTCCATGTCACCCTATATGAAGAACATTTCATTGTACAATGTTAATTTAGAGTTTGTTATATATAAATATATATAGTTTACATTAATTTAATGGAAAATAATGTTAGTGTAATCATGAAATAAATATTTAAACTTAATGGATGTTTTTTAATTTCTTAATGGTATATTGATTTTTATATATTTGTATTGGGTCTTTTTATTACTTATTTTAAAAACAATTATATTTAAAAATAATGTTAACTTTTTTTATTTAATTTTAAATTATTTTTAAGATACATCAGCTATAAAAAGTTTAAAACAAATTAATTATGTTGTAGGTTTTAAAACTAGTTGTTTTGGATACTCTTTCGTATGTGATAGAAATTTGAAAGTTTAGAACAACTCCATGTAAACTCTAATCTTAAATGTGATTTAAAAAGCTCACATATGTTATAAGGTGGAGTGGCCCAATTGATGGTCATAAAGTTCCAAAACTCAGTAGGCTAAACTTTTATGAAATGAAGGTTTTTTGGCTATTTTTTCCGGGGACATTTGCTCCAAATCCTTTAGAAAATTGTTAGATCCGCATATTTGAGTGATTATTTCTATATAATTCGAGTGCTCCAGGGGTTTTCCAGCATGATGAATTCATTTCTACATCCAAAATTGAATTTTAAACAACAAAAATAGTGATTTCGAGCAGATTTAGATTGCCACATTCAGACTAAAAAAATCATTTAGTAGAATAGTTAGACAAGGCCCTTCTAAAACTGACCTATTTAATACATATTCAAATAATTCATACCTACATGTGTTGTATCTATTTAAAATAGTCGTTGGTGTAAAATCATATGTACTATCATTTAAAGTAATACCCACTTCTCTGAAGTAATTAGGGTTTGTTGTGTCTTTGGCATACCTACTGTGTTGTAAACTCATACCTACTGTACTAAAAATTTATACGGACAACTATATGTTAATTAGGGTTTGTCTTCAGTTTTATTATAGTAACTATAGGAAATATAAAATATTCAGTTTTATTATAGTAACTATAGGAAATATAAAATATTCAGTTTTATTATAGTAACTATAGGAAATATAAAATATTCAGTTTTATTATAGTAACTATAGGAAATAGAATATGTGCAACATCAAATGTTTCACCTCAATCTAGTTTGGTCCAAAAATATGAAGGACAACTCATTACTCTCGAATGAATAACTTAATTATGGCATATTTTTATTATGCTTATACAAATAAAGTGCTCTAGGGGATACTTTCAAAGGGTGGAATCATAATCTAGCATCATATAAACATTAACAATTGTTATTTAAAAATGGACAAAACAATTTACTATGCAATTCATGAGGCAATCAAGAGGAATATAGTTCAACCTTATTGCATAAAATATACCCATTTCTATACAAAAATGATTAAAAAAAGTTTCATGGTGCTTAAACATTCTCATATTTTGAACAGTGTGTGCCTATGCATAATCATTTAAAAAATGAAAGAAACCACTTTCCATAACATTAACATTACAATAAAAAAAAAATGAAAAAACCCACTTGCCAAAACATAAACATTACAATTGACAAAAAAGAGTCTACTCATTTTTTGCAGCTCAAGTGTTTCTATCCCTCCAAATTAGTATTTGTTTTTCTTTTATGAGAGATTACCTCAATAATTTATTTGTATGCCAATCTTTGCTTATGATCCATGGCCGTTGGGTGAAAGTGTCCTAAGATGTGTAGTCCAGTTAGTCTGGGGTTCAAACTCGCATTGAAAAAACCAGATTCGGTGCAACATCTGTTTAGTATTCTCGTTTGTATTAATCAGTATTGAAGTCATCGTTTACAGACCTATACTTCTTAAGATGGAATTATTGTGAGCGTTGAACTTTGGGCCTCCACCTATGACGCAGGACTTTCAACTCTATAGTAAAATGTATACAATATTGGGAGAACTCATGCCTTTTACACTTCTTATCATTCGATTGGAACTAATAGAAACACTATCATCATATATTTTTGTTATGCTAGTGAAGTGTAATCAAACTTCAAATTACTCACTGTCTTACAAGGAAATATTAGAACAATTCAATAATTCAATTACAATGAAGTGATGTTTGTAATATTAGAAAAATTCACAATGTCCATTTATGATTTTAAGGTTTGAATCAAAATTGAAACAATAATGATAATTTATTTATATGTAAATGTGAACAATGGTTTTAAATATAAAATCTAGAAGTGTGGTGAGCTAAAGCTTGGACACTCTACAATGGTGTAACCTAATTGACATGTTTCTTTCTGCGACCCTCCATGTTATAGCCCACACACTACCATCATAAATACCATACTCTTCTTCAACATATGATGATCAAAATACAAGCATTATTCAACCATGGAATTGTCAAGAACAAATAAAATGAGAGAGAGTATAGTGAGCCTGTGTCTACTCAACAAAGCTCTCAAACCACTGCAAATATGATAAACATGACGAGGAAACCCTAGTTTTATCAGATGTAGAGGAGAAGTTTGAAGGAAGCCCACAATTGAGCATAACAGTTGCCAAGGTTCCATAAGAAAAAGAAAACCTGGATCTAAGAAAATTAGTGGATATCAAGAGAGCACTGAAAATAAGGAAAAAATATGTAATATATTTTAAGGGAAGAGGGTAGAGGATGATTCATATTAATGCAGAGAATGCCAATAAAACTCATAAAATCGACCCTCAGACCTACAACAACTAGATCTATGGTTGAGATAGGTTTTAGTATTATGATGTAATATTCAAATTCCAAACCATATTCGGATTTCAAACAAATAACAGGTGTATTCTATAAGATTACGGGTCCACCAAAGGTCGGGTCCAAGGTCGGGTCCACCACTGCACTTTATAACCTCCACAATGAATACAGGTCATCCAATTCAAGATCGGATTTTAAACACAACTCAACACTATATTGGATTTGAATTATGGGTATAGGTCCCGACGTTAACCCATGTGCATATACCTTCACAATAATAGATTATGATTGTTGATCTTATCCCTAGATCAATTCTTAATCCACATGATTTCAAACATATAATTACTCCTGGTTTTACTGTACTAAACAAAGAAATTATAATTGAAAGAGAGCTTATATTTCAGACTGAAATATCAAAACGCACTTACAGTCTCGTTCTCGACGAATCTGATGGAAATTTTGCAGAGTTATATATGATTCACGAAGTAATCAATTGATCATATACACACAATGAACTTTGGGGATGAAGAATTCTAGTCTAACCTTTTAATCTCTGTATTTGACAATCAGAAATTTGACAATTTCATCCTTATTCCAATTCCAACTGACCCCCCCAAATGCAATAGCTTCTATGGGCTTAAATACAAACAAATTCGGTTTCTCAAATCCACTAAAATTAGATCGAGCACCTCATTCAACCCTAGATCCTACAATCTAGCCTAAAAATCAAAACAAATTCTATCTCTGTTACAAAAAAGGAGTTGAAACCCTTGTTGTATTATTTGATTTGACTTCTAAATTTAATTAAAACAGAAAAAACAATTAAGAGAACCAACTCTCTTTGGTAAACTTGAATTTGACTTCAAATCCAATGATGTTTTTTTCTTTGAGCTCATGCTCCTGCAGCAGACTCCTGAGGTCATAAAAATTCATGAACTCATGTTCATGAGTTCTTCTATAGTACTACCACTTTTCTGTATGAGTGCAACAGTTACCCAAGTAGCATATTCCAGTGGATGATCCTTCCACTTCACCAAGTACTCATAGTACTCTTTCCCTCTCGTCTTCTTCAACACTCTGGTATCTAGAATTCTTTCCATCTGCAACTTCTTCTCTGTAGGAATTTGTTTCTGCCAATTTACTTATTGTCTTGTGTCTTTGTACAAATCATTTGACGACTATTCTACTTCAGGTTCCACATATGAATATAAATCTGCTACATTAAATATGGGAGAGATTCCCATGTTGTCTGGAAGTTCAATCTCATAAGCATTGGCTGAAAAGTTTCTCAAAATCTTGCAAGGCCCAATATTTTTAACCTTCATTTTGTTATATGTTCCTCTAGGAAATCTTTATTTCCTCAAATGTGCCAATACTAAATCTCCTTCTTAAAAAAAAACTCCCCTTCTCTTCAAATTTGTTTTCTGTTTGTACTTGAAACTATTTTTGTGTAACTGTTCTTTAACTTTTTCATGCAACATTTGCATATCTGAAGCAAAATATTCTGCATTTATGCTTCTCTTCTCCATCTATCCCAAATATTTGATCTCAAACACTCCTCTTGGGTTCACTCCATAGACAATCTTAAAAGGACTTAACCCTGTACTTTTGTTGGGTGATTCATTATAAGAAAATTCAGCTTGTGGTAAAGATAAATCCCACTGATTAGGATGTTCACTTACCAAACTTCTCAATATATTACCCAAACTTCTGTTTGTAACTCCAGTTTGACAATCTGTTTGAGGATGGTAGGCTGAACTAAAGTTAAGACTTGTCCCCAATTTCTTCCACAGTGTCTTCCAGAAGTGTCCAACAAAATTAGTATCTTTGTCTGAAACAATACTAATAGGAAGACCATGTAGTCTTACTACTTTAAAAAAATAGAGTTGCAATATAAGTTGCATCAGTAGTTTTAAAACATGGTATAAAATGCACTATTTTAGAAAATCTATCTACCACAACAAAAATGGAATCATTTCCTCTTTGATTTCTTGGCAATCCCAAAACAAAATCCATACTCACATCATCCCAAGGTCTTTCTGGAATTGGCAGTGGCTGATATAAGCCTGTGTTATGGTGTCTACCTTTTGCATGCTCACAAATTTTGCATCTTCCCACAAATTTATGAACATCAGTCCTCATTCTTGGCCAATGATAAAAATTACCCAACTGAGCATAAGTTTCGTCATTGCCAAAATGACCAACAAATCCTCCACTGTTCTTTTCCTGGAATAAATTCTTCGTCATTGAAAATTTTGGAATGCACAATTGTAACGTTCCTCCTCATTACGACGACCAAACTCTTAACAAGTGCCAATATTTTTTTTGTGTGTGTGCGTGCGTTTGTACCAGGATAATAAATACATTCGACTCTGCATCGCCATACGATGATGAACATGGCGCATGCAACTGCAACAACAACATAACGATCTAAGATGCACATCAAGCATCCAAAAGCAAAGGGCGACAAACAATCGACGATAATAAAAAGACTAACTACCCGCCCGTCCTACCCTGCAATGGTTAGGACCTCAAAGACACATAAGAAATGCTCAAGCCCAGATTCCCATCGATTTTAACCATTTAAGGTCTCAGGGCTGGCTACTGTTCTGAGGAACATGGAGGTGTCTACATCCCACCCGACACAAGCAGACCAAGAAATAAATTGTTTACAACCAAGTACAACAAAGGTTAACGAACAATCACGTCCTCTATGAAAGGCGCACGTCAGAAGGACACCGACAATAATCTACCATTAGTTAAGACTCAACATTACCTATGACTCAAATGGCATCAAGTATAGATCAATCACTTAGTTTAATTTATGTTAGTCAACGAGTTACCAACCCCACCTTAAAAATAAGTACATATAATTGATTGCAAATTCCCCCTTTACTAAATCATAATAATTTATTGTACTTAGTTTCAAGGACCTTACCTTTTACATGTTGTCACTAATAATAAAATTAAATTAACCTTACAATAAATTAACCATGTCATTACTTTTTATCCTACAATAACATTGTAAATAAAAATAACAATGATCTTATATTTCATATGTTATCCATGCTAACATAGCCCCTTTTTTATATTGCAAGGACATTACATTTACATGTTTCAACCATAAATTACAATGACCTTACATTATAATAATATTGCAAATAAAACAACGAGGATCTTACATTTCATAAGTTATCAAATGCTAACATAGCATTTTTCATATTGCAAGAACATTACAATTAAATGAACCATTAACATCAACATCATTTTCATATCTAAACTAACCGTTCTAAATTGATCAATAATACAACTTTAATTTTACCATTCAACATTATCTATTTAATCAATATCAATATAATAGTCATCTAATTCAACAGTCTTAATAATTGAAATACAACTAAGAACTAATTAACGTTAACATCGTTCTCATAATTAGATTATCCATTCAATAATACAACTCTAAATTTTACCATTCAGCATTAACTATGTATGTTTACGGAGAGAACATTTATAGCTGGAAACTCTTAGCTAGAAAATAGCGGCAGGTTTCTGAGTAGAAGTCCTAATTAGACGATAGTTTCCTTGAGTAGCCAGCTTTGCATTGATAGTGACCAGGCATAATTAACTTTGTTGACTATGTTTATCTCTTTTATGAGCTATGTATTCTATATCTGTGCTATGGGCTTCACCAATTTAAAAATAATAATCATTTTTAAAAACTTAAACCATTTCATAATCATGTGAAGATATCTAAAAAGGTTCTACAATATTCATACCCTTCATCCAATAAGATATCTAAAAAGGTTGTACAATATTCATACCCTTCATCCAATAATAATGAAACTCTACACTATGATAGATCATGTGCATTTTCGATGCCCCATATAACATGCTAGAATAAATTAAAAGTTAAAATAAAGATAACGATGTAACAATGATATTAAGATCTATACAAATAAAAATTTATAGAGAAAAGGAAACATAATGAGACAATGGATATATTATCGGCCTATCTTTCGTATTAATAAATAATTGAGGGCTTAGGCAAGGGATAAAAGTTTTACTACACCTGTAACTATCCAAAAGGGATAAAGGTAAAAGGAAGCAACAAGATTAACAAAGGATAACTGTCACCATAAACCAAAATATAAAGCTAGGAATTTACCCTATATGAAGGATTTGAAACATTGTGCATAATCAAAGAAAACTTGTCACCATAAGGATGGGATTGTTGTCAAGTTAAATTTATTTAAAATCCTTGTGGGTACACCACTGCATACAATTAAGAAACAATCCATAAAGTAAGGATGAAACGCTGTGCCTATAATTAAGAGACAATCCAACAATTAAATAAATCATTGTGCATATGTTATGAGACAATCCATAAATCAATGAAAGTTTAAGGAGGGAGAACTTGATTTTCCATGGACGGAGGTTGCCAGAGACGAATTTACATAACAATACAAAACGAAAATGCCCATACAACCATTGCGTAACTTAATTCTCAACCACTTTTACAAAACTAAAATGCCAATACACACTCATTGCCAAAACTAATTCTCGTGAATCCAATGCCAAAAACGAAACAAGCAATACACTCATTTCCGTAACTAATTTTCAACTAAATTTTACAAAAACGGAGTGCCAATACACTCATTGCCAGAACTAATTCTCAAAACTAATTTTACAAAACAAAATGTACAATACACTCATTGCCGTAACTTAATTCAAATTTATTATTTTTAACTATTTCATTGTAAATCCAGAATATATATATATATATATATATATATATATATATCCATGGCGTAACTTAATTCACCAGTTTACGTAGTACTCACATCTATAAAAACACATGGTATATATATATATATTCTTTTTTTCTTTTCAATGTAACTCAACAAATACCTGCAAAAAGAAACCAGTCCATCAACCAGAGCCACGCACATTTAAGCCAAGTAGTTTTCATCTCACACAAGCCAATATAAAAAATGCTCATAACATTAAGAGAGGGCTATGTCCCAACACTTCATCATGCAAAATGAAACACATCATTTCCCTCGATCGTCACTGGTGATTTCATCAGCTTCATACCGCTTCCCACCAACCGGTCGAGATCTCACCTGCATCTCCCAGCCTACCTAGGTACTCGCTTCACCCTTAGCCCCCGAAATGCTTAAAGAGGCCACAACACCATCCGTGATGGTATGTCTAGCTCCCACCGCTATTAAGCTAACACTTAACTGAGGATGGGAAATCCCAACTCCCCTCACCAAGTAATTAGTCAAGTCACAAAATCGGCATCGTAATGCCACCAACCCGATCCCTTCTCCTTCTCTTCCCCTTATTTTATAGTATTTTAGAACCTCCATTCCTCCCTAAATCTCATTTAATTTAAGTTTTATTAAAAATCTTCTAAAACTCTCCTTCGTACAAGCAAGTCATCCCCCACCTTTCTCCATTAACTATTTTCTTTAATTTATTAAATTGTCTTCATTTCCCTCACCCACCTAGCTGCTACTCCTATTTTACCCTAGGTGTTCCTAGATTCCCTTACAGTTTTTTAATACTTTCCCTAAAATGAAGTTGCTAATTTAGTTCAATTTAGAAGGTTCTAATTGCATTCTTTACAAGTTGACGCTGCTTTTACCATGTTCCCTCTCTTTCCCATTAGTGCTCTCCATCTCTTTAGCTCTAATTTTTACCATTCCCTTCCTTCCCCCTTTTATTAGAGCCAAAATGGTAATCACAAGAAATTAACTCTCTTTCCTTTTCATTAATAATTTAATATCTTTTACACTTTCACAAGTTAAAATTAAATTCTTTTTTACCTTTTTTCCGCACATATTTTATTTAAGTTTTTACTCTCTTCATTTACCCAAAATTTTATGAAGTCCACAATTATTACTTATGTGGTTTTCATTTTAAACTTTATTATTTTATATTTAGAGAGATAATTTCTTACATGTAGACAAAAAATTCTACCCTAGATAAGTTTTAGAATTAGGACTTAGATTATGAACCAAGGGAAATTTAAATTAGGGAAGATTTTTTTAAATTTATTAATGAGATATTAGTCTTAGGGCCATCTAGGTTCGCTCCTTTAACATCATCAACGAGACATTCCCTTCAGTCACACTACTTGCTCCAAGCCACCTCACTTAGTGTTTTTTCTTTTGCACGACGCTCCTTCAGACTAAGACCACATGCTCCAAGGGTGCCACTCATTTTAATATGTTTTTTTATACGACGCTACTCTTCAGATGCAACTACTGCCCAAGGGTGCCACTCGGCCTCTTGTGTTTCTTTTTGTGGTGGAGTGCCCCTTCAGATGCACCACGGCTCCAGGTGCCACTCACCCTCTTGACCCATTGGTAGACATCAATAACCCCGGAGTCAACACTCCGCCAAGTGAACTTGTGGGAGACTAAGGGATTCTAAGGAATAAGGCCCCCGCCTTATTGCGTGCCCCTTAGAATCATCGCGAGCGACTGTTGTAGTCTGCCCTCATGACATCGTGGGTCCTCTTGAACTAGGTAATCGTTAACCTATAGTTCAAGCCATGGCAGGAGTGCTAGTAGGCTATGGCAGGGCTGCTATCCACACCTCTCCCTCAACCTCTCTAGTATTCATGTGTGGCCCCTTTACTCCATATGTGAGTTTGGTCGGCAATCTATTGTCAACCTGCATCATCAACAATCGTGTCAGAACATGTCCACATCATATCATCTAATCAAATGTACTAAAATCATAGTAAAACAATCAAACCCCAATAGCACACTCCCTGACTCGATCCGGAGTCCAAGGGGTTCCGTCAATGCCTCTGCATCCTCAAGATCCAAAACCTTGTACACTCAGTAAAACCGAGTTAATAGCACCCGTCTACGTCAATGCAGAAAAACATCATGTCATCTTTCATAATGCATCATAATCAAGGACAAATGTTTTAATATGATAATAGTCTGGATCACTTGCGAGCAAGTGTCCTCAAAGAATAGGTGTTCTCAGTGCACTAGAGTGGGATGTTACAAGAATTTAATTCCTTTGAAAAACAATCCTTCTTGCAGCGTGAAATCCATCCATGGACTTCTATCTCTCAAAACTGGATTGTGACATGCTTCATATGCTTCCTTAAAATATGCATCTTTAGGGTACATATCTTTGAGATGTTCTAATCCAAGAACACTCACCTGGAGCTCCTGCAAAACCAAAAAAAAATTTCTTTAGGATTAACCATACCCTAACCGTTTTCTATCTCAGGGATCATTTTCAATCCCAAGTCACTAGGGTTAGCATTTCTGCAAGATTTTTCCCCAATTCCCCATGAGGCAACACTCTCCTAGACATACCACGCATGAACATTGTTGTAATGATGCCATCGAGAAAATATAATCAATTATTTTTCTTTCGGTTATGTCATTCAATGACATCGTTCCCTAAAATTTAGTAATAGTACACTTATCTAGATATCTAGTAACCACAATATCCAATTTTAGTAATTTAAGGGACGACAAGGATCCATCCAACTTCTTGGACTCAAGATCTATCCAGGATATTTCTAATTCATTCAGTGATACAATCACAGAATATGGTGTAATTATAACCAACTAATATACAGGTAAATTAACCCAATCCATTCATAATGCTTGCTAATTCATTCAGTGATACAGTCACATATTATGGAATAATTATAAACAAATATTATACCAGGAAATTATCACAATCCATTCATAATGCTTTCTAATTCGTTCAGTGATACAGTCACATATTATGGCGTAATTAAAAACAACTAATATACACAGAAATTAACACAATCCATTCATAATGAGAGTACTGTAATCAGCGAAATTGCTTGTTGATGTTCTTCAACAGTTGGCGCTCCTCCTTGCTCCTGCTTGCTAATTGTTGAGACCACACTGATACCTCCCAGCCAACGCTAGGGGTATTCTTCTTCCCCCTAAGCCCCCTGAGCTACAAAGGGGCCACGCACACAAACTAGAGAAAAGATAGCTCCCAACTCGCCTCATGAGGTCGAGCTACCATTTTCAATTCGATCTGGGTATCCCAACTCCCACAAGAAAAATCAGTCAAGAAAAATTACGGCAACGAAACCTTACGCATACCAGTCATGATCCATTCTCATTCTCTTCCATTTCTTTTATAGAGTTCTCATAGTGACCATTTTCTAAATCCACATTAGATTCTTTTTATAAAAAAATTATTAGGAAATACTTTCCCTCGTACACTTGTCACCCGATCCCTTAGTTGCACCAGAAATTCATTTAATTAATTAACTAATTTAACTTGCCAATTTCCATCACCCACCTAAAAGCGTTCCTAAAAACGCTCCTTGATGTCCTTTTATTCCCTCAATTTCCTTTAATGACTGACACCTTTCTTAAAGCTTAGTTGATTTTTATTTAGGAAATTTCTTGAGACCAGATCCCTTTCTATGTTCCACATCCTTTGCATTTAATTTTCCCTTTTCTTTCTAAGTTCCAAATTAGCACGTCTTTGCACATATCAGTAATTATTTTTTTTGATAATTTATTTCTCCTTTAAATTCTAAATTTGATTTTTCTTCATCCCCCATTTTATTAATCGATTAATTAGCTTTTGGTCCTCTTACCCTAAATAGACCTAGGATTTAATTTCAACTATGCTTATATTTTTTTTTTATTTTTTTTAGAGGGAAATTATAATTAAAATATTTACTCATACAACATTTTTATTTTAAGGCTGACCACGTCAAAATAAAATATTGTTTTCTAGTCACCTAGGTTCATTGACTCACCAGTGTTAAAAATAGTGACATTCCCTTCAAGACGCACTACGTGCTCCAAGGGTGTCACTTGCTTTTTGTTCATGTTTCATTTATGCGACATTCCCTTCAAGACACATCGCTCCAAGGGTGCCACTCGCCTTTTGACTGATTTTGGCAAATGCCCAACCTTTGGAGTCAATACTCCATTAGGCGACCTTGTGGGAGACTAAGGGCCTCTAAGGAATAAGAACCCTTTCTTATTGCATGCCCCTTAGAATCTCCGTGAGTGACTGTCTCAGTCTGCCCTCATGGAATTGTGGGTCTCTCGAACTAGGTAATCGTTAACCTACAATTCAAGCCTCAGTGGGAGTGCTAGTAGGCTGTGGCAGGGCTACTACCACACCTCTCCCTCAATAACTTTGGTTGTCATGCATGACCCCTTTACTCCTAATGTGATTCTGATTTGCAGGAAATTTTCAACCTGCATCCATCAACAAAACATGTCAGTGATCCATAAACATCATCATGATATACCTGAACATATGTCACATATGCATAAACATAAATACCCAAACCATATACAATCCACTCCCTGACTCAATCCAAAGTCTAAGGAGTTCCACCGATGCCATCGACATCCCCAATATGTCAATTGTCCTACACACTCAGGAGAAACCCGTTAATAACACCTATCGATACATATATAATCAAATAATATCTCATCATATCCACAACATCATCATCATAATCCATAAGAGAAACAGACAATCATATAATGAACTAGATCACTTGCACGCAAGTGTCCTCAAGAATAAGTCAAATCTTGTGTGTGCAAGAGCGGGATGTTACAATTAGTTAATCTAGGATCTAAGGAAACTTAGTTGGCATAGTCTAATATTTTAGAATATTATAAGATCTATTGTGATGAACTGTTTGAGTGGAATATCTATGCCATTTTTCATATCAGAGACTCTTTTGTCCAAACACTCATGCCCAAAGTTCTTATTTGTGCCTCTAGTGAAATTGAATTGTCTTCACCACCCAATTGGAAATAGAATTATATTGAAGATGCTTATACCTTTTACAAGTTTGTTTGTCCTTTATTTTCTATTAATATTTTTGAAACTATTTGAAAATGTTTCCCTATTAGTTTGTTCATGCTACTAGAATGACCAATTTTGAATTATTTTATGTTAGGTTGAGAGGTGAATGGATCAAGGGATAACATACATATTTTTTCATATGGTGTCCTTTAAAGGTCAATAATGCAATCAAAGCCCTACTCTTTTGTAGTATCTATGTTATACTACTTCAGTACAATGGGATGTTATTTTTTTTCATAGTTCTATTGTTGTTTTTAAGTCCTTTTCTTTGCATATATGTAGCATGCAATATGGAATATTAAGATAATGCAAACAACTAAACCATGATGTAAAAATGACATACAAGGGATAGATACAAGACCATGTAAAGAATTAGGTTATTTTTAATGTGGAAATAATTTATTGCATCTAATCCAATCATTTATGTTCGCAATATCTATTTTGGAAATAATTTATTGCATCTAACATAATCATTTCCATTGTGACTATTTATATTTCTAGAGTCTAGAATAAAGTTTAAGTTATGTGTTTTTATTGAGGCATTTTTCTTTGTACATATATTGTAGAGTATCCTTTTGAAATTTGTGAACTTTAAGTATTGTGTCTTGAATATTTAGCATGAAACATTGAATGAACATAGAGAAACCTAGCATGAGTTAGAATTCATATAGTCTCAAGAACAAATACATGTCAATATCTCTAAAACTACATGATCACTAGTTATAGAAGGCAATGCTAAGTTTTAATAGAAGTGCAATGGTATTGTGTATGTACTCAGTAGGTTCAAAGATAATCACGATTCTCATAGTTGAGAAGTGTCCATGAGATCACTAGAAATCCTCTTGGGAAAGTGCCAGAAGGTTAAAGAATAACAAGAGAAATGGGGGCATTTTGTTGTTGTTTCTCAAAGGAAGATGGTTACAACGAGAGAAGATGAAATTGATTTTGTATGAGTTGTTGTTTTCCACCATGCATTGGCTATTGTTATGGTGGGTGTGGTTCAACTCACTTAATTCAAGCCTTTTCTTTTGAAAACAATATCGAAAATTTGTTTTCTTGCATTGGGATCTTATTTCCTTACCTTCATAAACTGATTTGTTTGATGTGCATTAATAGACTCTTTGATTTACTAACCTACTATTTTGAGGGGCTATTGAATGATTCCCCTTAAATTCCAAGTGTAAAAGAAACATTCATTCATGCTTTTGTTCTTCATTGATAATCTTGTACATTTGATATCCTTAAGGATGCTCAACGAAACTAAGACTTTGAGAATTTTTGGTGATCTATCATTCAAATATGATACACAAAACAATAAATTATTGTAATTTTAGAAAAGAGAATAGATGTAGGTAAAATTCCGAAATTTAAAAACAACTACGGTGGCCAACAAACAACTTGGAAACAATAGAAATTATGTAGATTCTAAAGAGTATCCATCTTTCATTTCTCGCTACTTGTTAGTATTTTTAATTTTAAAGTGCTATTGAAAATTGTTGGATTTTTTGGGACATTTTGAAAATAGAAACATAATTTTTGAACATTGTTCTAGTAATTTTATGTTCACTTGATTATAAACACACCCTTCAATTCAAGTACAATGAATACCATTGTACCAACTTGGTAATCTCTATTTCTAAGGCACACTTTATAATTCCTTAACTATTTATCAAGGAGAAAATTAATAATCTTGAGCTTATTGGTATTATGAGTTCATTGAATTGCTTTTTGTGGAAAATCCAAATTGAGTTTCATTGTATAATGTGTGCAATCCAAATGAATTATGTCTACATTTAGATGTGTACTGGTTCAAGGTGGTATTTTACTATGGAATGTTTTTTGATAGTCTTTCTACAACATATGTATATGTATTTGTTGTATTAATTTATAATTTCCCAAACAAACAAATTTATTAATGTTTTATCCCATTTCAACATGTTTCCAATCAATTATTATATTCTTGTTTTGAACTTTGGATATTGTTTTTTTTTTCTTTTATCTATATGTATCATTTGGGAAATATAAGTACTCTTATATTAAAACTTTTTGGAGATACATCTATAAATAAAATCAATCTTAGTTTTGGAAAAGATAAATGTTTCACCAACAATGTTTTCCTATATGAATGGGTTGTAAATGTTCTTGATATTTTCAAAACTAAATAGGAACTCACAAGGTGTACTTGAAGTTAGAATTAAAAGATTCTATTGAAACATTATCATAACTTATGTGGAAATTGGTGACACATGCATTGTGCAAGTGATAACATCTATGGAACTTTGCTTGTAGAAATATAGTGTCCCAAAAAGAACAAAGTTCCATTTGAAAATGTTTAGAAAAAATAATGGAGGTTGGGGTTTGTGAGCTTAGGACTAAATTCTAACTGATAGTTTTATTTGTGAATGTGTTGGTGAGGTTTTTCTATATGAGGAGAACCAATAATTCAATGAAAATTGGTGCTTTCTTAATGTAAACTATTCCAAGGAAAATTCGACAAACTACGGTAATGTTTCAAGGTAATATTTCCGATGTCCTTCCTCCCTCAAAATAAGCAAGATGGTTCTAATCTAACTCTAGTAGAATTGATATTTACCATAAATGATAGGGACATGGAGAATATTTAGGGCTTCATCAATTACATTCATTATCGTGATATTTTCCTTCAAAATCTCATTTATGACCATAAAGTATTAAGTTTCCCATATCATGCTTTTTGCCAAAAAAAAAAACATTTTTTAATATGCAAACCCATATTGAGGACATGAAAATAGAATTATGTAAATAAATTATATTTATGTAGTTTAATATATTTAGAATGAAATTTTGTTATAAATTATATTAAATCAATACAACTTGAGAGGTAAACATCCACCTAAGCATATGTTGTGTTGTGAGGCTCTTTTTGATCTCACTTACTTTGTATCCAGTAGAATGATGACCTCACTTACTTTGTATCCATTAGAATGATGATTAATCAATGTAGTTTGGTGATAATTTGTTTCTCTCCTAAGAAGTTAGTTGTTTAGATAACTCTAATTTTTAATAGAAAAGACTAAATATTTTAATATTTAGACCTTATGTGGTTTGTTATCATGGGAATCCAGCCAAATAATCTTTCTTAAAATTGCAATTTTGTATTGATTACATTATTGTTTTTAATACTGAAATGTATTGAGCACCCTAATATATTCTAATTGCAACCACATTGTGCTATGTCAACATCTAATATCTAGATCTTATTAATCCAAAATTATCTCTATTGAATTTTGAGTAAAAATCCTATTTTCCTTTATTATTATTCTAAACTATCGAAAAAAAACCATTTAGTAGAACATTTAAACTATTACTATTTAATATGAGTTGTCAAATTCATTGTCATATTCAATTTCAAAAATTGCTCAGATTTGCCAAATTCATTGCCATATTCAATTTCGAAAATTGATCTTTACCTACATATAAAAATAAAAATAAACCCTCATATATTAAATGCCTATTTATAAAAAGAAAAAAAGATATTCATTAAATAAACTTGAACTATTAACTCAACCTATAAATTTGAACTCGAACTATTTAATCTATAAGATAATCATATTTTTAATACAAAAATAATCATATTTTCAATACAAAATCTTATCGATATAAATGTTAAATTAAAATTTTTAAATAATATTATATTTAATCATATTACTTATAATGATGTCATTTTTGTTCCATAAAAAAAGGTCTTATTTTATAATATAAACATGAATAGATAATCAAAGAAAAGTTATAGCCATTCCTTAATAAGGAATAGTACATGAATGGTTGAATCATGACAGACATCATTGTTTTTCATGTACAATTATTCCATATTGAAAATTCAACCCTTTTGGAAATTTCTGAACTCAACTGTTCCTGGAAAATTGTTTGTCATGTACAATTATTCCATATTGAAAATTTATGAACTCAACCGTTACTTGAAATTTGCTTGTCGATTACTACTAAATTATTGCATATTGAAAATTCATCATTTATAGAGAACATGAATAGTTGATTCACTACAGACTTCATTGTTTGTCATATGCTCAATTATTGGAGAATTTTAAATTATTTCATATTGAAACCTCGACCATTATTGAAAATTTGTTTACCCTATACTCAATTATTCCATATTGAAAATATAACAATACAAAGCACATGAATAGTTGATTTTGTCATATACTCAATTATTCCACATTGAAAACTCAATAGTGATTGGAAATTTGTTTGTTGTATATTGAATTATTCCATATTGAAAATTCAACTAAAAACAAACTTCATTATTTTTCATACATTGAATATGAATAGTTGATTGACCACATCAAATTTGGAAAAATTGGAATAAGTGTGGAAATTCCTTGCATGAGCATGAAGTCAATAATTGATTGACTATTGACTTATTTGTTTGAAAACTTATATACTATTATTATTATTTAGGAAAAAATATATATTCTTAATGGTTAAGTCCACTTAAACTATATAAATTATTATTATTATTTTTACAAATGTCAATTTAATAGCTATTTTTTATTATTGTTACTTTTTTTCATTTTCTTTTAAGAAGCATAATCATTTTTTTCATTTCATTTTTATTTTAGAGATTATAATCATTTTTTTATTAATTTGATAATAGTGTATTTCCACATAGGTGAAACATCTTAAGCAACAACTTATAAAAACATATCAAACAAATTGTTTGTCATATATAATTATTCCATATTCGTATACTGAATTACATGTACAATTATTCCATATTCGTATACTCAATTATTCCATATTGAAAATTCAACGAACATAGACTTCATTGTTTATCATACACTGAATATGAATAGTTGATTAACCACATGAAAATACAAAACCATTATTGCATAAGCACAATGTCAATAATTGATTGACTATTGACTCCGTTGTTTAAAAAGTTGCACACTATTGCCATTATTTACACACAATGTTTTTGATTAAGTGTGATCACATAGACTTTGAATTAGTGCATATTCAAAATTTAAAGACTCAGTTTTTACCCTTTCAATAGTCCATTTTCATACAATGAAATACGTTGTCATAATTTTATAAATTTATAAATTCACGTAAATAATTTTTTTAAATCAAAAACTAAATTATTTATTGCTAAGTTATCTTATAATATTAATTAAAATGTATTTTCCTATGAAAAGACCCATGTTTTTAATGGTTAAGCCCAGTTAATGGCTAAGCCCACATAGATAGAAGTTTGGAAAACTTCGCTTTTTTAAGAGACTTTGTGAAAATGTTTGCAACTTCATCATTTGTAGGGAAAAATAACACTTTAAGATTGTGATATTGAATAAGATTTCTGATGAAGTGCATGTGTAGCTTAGTGTGTAGGTCATCAACATAAAGAACAAGTATTATGAGATGGTTACCTACTTTCCTAGTATAGACATTGGGGTCAAAATGGCATCTGAAAAAGCCGATGTAAAGAAGAAAGCTAACTATTTTCTCATACAAATTCTAATGAGCTTGCTTAAGACCATAGAGTGATTTCTTAATGTTAAAAAGAAGGTTGGAGTCATTTCGAACATAGCCAGGAGGTTGTTCCATGTAAATTTCTTCTTGCAAATCTCCATGCAAGAAGACAGATTTAACATCCATTTGATGGATCTCCCATTTATGTGAAGCAACAAGGCATAGAACAAGGTGGATGGAATTCATTTTGGATATGGGGGAAAACGTTTCATTATAGTCAATACCTTCAACTTGATAAAATCCTTTGATAGCTAATTGGGACTTATGTCTTTCAACACTTCCATCAGATGCATACTTAGTTCTATACACTCGTTTACATCTAACAAGTTTTCTTTATTTTGGAAGAGGTAGAAAATCCCAGTGTCATTCACCATTAAGGAACAATATTATTCATTCATTGTTGTTTCCCAGTTTGTATGGTCAAAAGATTATGCAAGTGTTCATATATCACGAGTCTCTTAAACTTGATTCAAAAGAGAGGAGGTCCACTAGAATTGTGAATGTGTATAATGTTGATCTATAGGATCACTTACAAGATCACAAACTACTTCTCATGTTTTACGAACCCATCTAGGAAGTGGTGATGTTGATTTAGACTCATGTTCGACAGAACCAACTAGAGTAAGGTGAGTAGGGGGAGGTGGACTTTCATCCTCATTGTCATCATCTGAAGAAGAAACTAGAATATGATCATGAACATAAAAGTTGGGAATAGAATGTAGATTTAAAACTTGTACAATAAATGACTGCAAATGGATTTTTAATAAAAACAGAAAAGATACAATGACACACACACACATTAC
>SNQJ01S0048346.1:2699-20332 GCA_010110895.2 Picea sitchensis | reverse complement strand
AGCTACATGCTCAAAGGAGCTTATTTATATACAGTCCTAAACTAATAAAACCTTTACATGGGGCTAGGTGAAAGCAGATTTCCACCATAGCCATTCAAGCAGCTTCCTAGATAGAAGCTCCTTCCTTCTGTCAATGATCATCAGTAGATGGCGTAGCCATGACAGCAGAACGGTTACACTCTTCAACTCCTCCTTACAGGCTGGAGTTGAGACGAAATAGGGAAGCTCCAAGGCATAGGGGAAATTCCACTCCATGTATTTGCAGATAGGGTCATTGAATGAGTGTCCATTTCCAAGGAATTGGTGACATACAGCCTCTTCTGCTACACAGTTGTTCACACGTGTCCGAATGTCTCTGATAACCACAGGCAGGTGAATAACTGAAGTAGGCTCGCTGATCTCGGGTGGTGGATGCTCACTGACTGGCTCTGAGCAAAGGGTAGACTGCTCCTCTGGTTCTTTTTCCTCTTCTTGGGTCTCCCCCGGGTCAGATTCGTATTCATCATAAACAGGCCCCCCGGGTAAATTCTACATTTCCTCGTACTGCTCAGTGTCTCCTGAAAGATTGAGATGGTTGATTTCCTCGTGATAATTTTCCCTAGTGAGCAGAGGGCAAGGATCTGTAACCTGCTCTTGGAAATCCAGCATATCGAGCTCATACTCTGATCCGTAATTGTCATAAGTGGGTTGGCTACTCTGATCAGAAAAATGTGATGTGGGGTTTTGCTACTCCTCTTCCAGATAATAATCAAATTCGGGGGGGGAACAAAGCTTCTCCAACTTGTAGAAATGGAACTATCCCCCGCTCCTCTTCTTTGACCCCGAATGTAAACACATCATGGGAGATCTTGTGAAGGAAAGGAGAACAATCCTCTTCCACAATGGCTTCTTCATCTCTCCGATCTGAGACAGCAAGCTCATCGGTGGTAGACGCTGATGCATCCCAGAAATATTCAAAAATCCCTTCAAAAGAGCTGCTCAAATCATCCACCTTGCAGACTGGAAAAATCTCTCCGTTGCCTTCAGATTCCAACCTTGCATGTTGGGTAGTGAGATATTTCGCCTGTTCTATTAGTTCACTCAGAGCATATTCTTCCCCCAGTCTTCTATCCTTACATCCTTCATCAGACATAATCATATCTGGGAGGATTTATTCTTCTTGGTTCTCCCATGGGTCAGATTCATAATGACCATAAAGAGGACCCGTGGGAAAGATTTTTTCATAATCACCCTTAGTAGAGCTGCTAAGGGCCTTTGCTTCAAAGGATGGGAAATCCTCAGCGTATTGTTCATCTTCCCACCTGTCAAATCTGGCAGTGATAGATTTTATCAGTTCCATAACTCCGCCCAAAGCATCTTCTTCCTCCCTGGGATATCTATAATCATTCATTGTAGAGATACCAAACTCATCTTCTTCAAAGGGTGGAAAACCCTCTGCACATCGCTCAGCTTCCCACCTGTCAAGTCTGGCATGGATAGATTTTACCAGCTCCATAACATCGCTCGAAGCAGAAGAATGGGGAGGAGAAAGGACTGATCCTTGATCCAGGTCATCAGGATCGTCCTCATAGCCTTCATAAAATATGGCTCTATATTGTATACATTTGTTGTAGTATCCCTCACAACAGTTATGAAAAATCAACTTAGAGGGATACAACTTCTGACAGTAAGCGGTGAAAGCTGCATGGAACTCACTGAGTGAAGAAATGCTAGCAGGGGGTAAATTATGATACCATCTACGCGCATCCCCTGCTAACGAGAACCTGAACATCTTCAGTAATACATCTTCATGCTGTATCTCCCACTGACACATGAGTTCATGAAACTCACTAAGGTGTTGAGTAGGGTTGTCCTCTTCACATTTTCCAAATATGGGAAAATAATCGCCCCATTCATTTGGAGAGGGGACAACATTAGGAAAACCAGGAATAGCAGAAAAATTAAAAGGAGAAAACCTGCGAGCAAGGATTTTCTCCATATCGAACTAGTGGAGTCATCAATCGATCCTTGAATCATGGAGTTGCCAGGTGAAAGATGCGCAGCTTCAAATATGCCTGGTCCTTGTTCACCATCAAAGGCCATATCTTAAGGTTGTCGTTACCCTAGGAATCTTCTCAGACTGAGAAAGAAGCTGCTGAAACCTTCTCGAGAAAGCTCCTTAGGGTCAGCTTTCAGGTGTGCTAACAGTAGTCACAGCTGAAACAGTGATGTGGAAACAATGGAGTTTCCACAGTGGAGTCGCCAGGTGCACAGTAGCAATCCTTAATGGATTTGATGTCTGATGTACCTTCATAATCAGAGGCTCAATGTCGTTCTTCCCAGGGAAAATCTTCAACTTCGTCCCCGGCAACGGCGCCAGAAATGTTGGCGACAGAAGTCACCCCTGGATTGCAGCAGGAGCAGAGCCCAACACCCATCAGTTTATGTCATGATTTGTTTAATGGGGTGATCAAATGGGGATTGACTCAAACGATGTGGTTCCAACTCTGAAACTAGGCTAGGCATGCATGGGCAAGTGAGGTCTTAGATAACTTCAGACAGTGAGTTGTAGTAAGGGTGAGTAGGGGGAAGACTTGTATAAGAAAGATGCAAGGGTCTGTCGTTAACATCAGGTCTCTAACAGACTGTAGAGGAAAGCATCTAAACACAAGATCTTCTTACATTCAAATGTAGAAAACCATAGAAAACAATAACGCCACAATAAATCCTTTATCATAACATAATTGCCATAATTCGTTCGAATCAGTCGATGACGAACTATCTTAGCATAAGATGAAAACCATGGAGCGAGAAGACTGTCTGTTATTGAACAAGAAATATTACATACCAATACATAACCAGAGAACTAGAGTCTGTGCTAAAAATTTACAATCGAGATCTTGCTCAACCATCAATCCCTACAAAAAATGGCGAAAACGCCTACATATACTCAAAACAAAACACAGCAGTGAAAACGAGATACTACAATTAAAAACATTGGGTCTGCATGTCATCTGACAGTATGCGCATGCATACTGGACAATTGTGCACCTATGACAGACGCCATATTAACTGCGCATGGCTCCAGCAAGGGGAGTAGCTGAGCCATTAAATGCCGAGCTAGCGTGTGCAGACCTCCTCCGGCTGGTCGAGAAATCGGGCCTAGCTTCTCTGGAAGAAAGGGTACACAAGACCCTCCTGAGCAGACTGCTGGTCAGACCCTCCATGCCTTACATTTAAGGAGTGAGGCAAGGTTTCAACCACCTTCTCCTATCTTCATTTAATTTGAGCAAAAACCAGGCTCGAGGACGGGCCCGATGGCAACTGGAAGTCGCGACGGACCTCCCTACGTAGCTCTTTTCTTTCGCCCCCCAAGTGACCACAGGATGTGACCCTATGCCTAGCTTTAACGACACTTTCAGCGTTTTGGGATTCATGGATGAGAAAAGAGTGGGTCTCTTTTCCTTCGAAATCGTGATGGGAAAAATACTGGGAGACTCTGATGGTCGCCGCGTGTTCCTCCACTGATCGGAGGGTTCTGAATTGATTCGGTAATGCTGCGGGCCTCGGTGGCCACATGATAACACAAACGCCTCTCCTCCGGGATTTATCCTTTACGACCAGGTGCCAAAACTGTGGGCCTGGCTTAGAAGAGCGTTGATCGACACTTCGGGGTTCGGGGTTTCGATATGTGAAACGGCGGGGAGCGCTTACCACTCGAACTTCCGAATGCCGATATGGCACGGATGCGTNGGCGATTTCAAATGCAATGAACGGACAGCTCCTTGTCTCCTGAATCATCGATCCTCGATACGATGACTAGATGCCACCTGTCCCAACGAGATCGAACGATCAAGATTTGCTTTGAACCATGGTGCTACCCTTCATGCTAAACCCTGGGCAACTTGACAGCCCCGAAAACCCGATGACCGTCGATTAACTCTGTAGGCTGGATCTCGGCTACCGACAACAAAACTTTGCTCGCTCACTTGAATCGCTTCTGAAAAAGGGATTCTCCTGTGCTGCACTTGGGCGCTTCCTATGAAACCTGCAGGTCTGGGTGCCCTCGAGCCCGGGACAAGAATTATCGCTAACAACTTCACTATAGACAGAGGCTTGGTGAGAATGTCCACTATATTCTCATCTGGGGATATGTATTTGAGCTCTATAGCTCCTCTCTACACCATGTCTTAGATGTAATTATATTTTATCTTTGTGTGCTTTGAATTGTCATGAAATACATGGTTCTATGAAAGCTTCACACAACTTTAATTGTCACAATGTATCAAAGTTGGCTCCAATTATAGATCAAATATTCCTGCAAGTAACTTCTAAAGAAACACTACTTCACGACTTGCCACACTAGTTGCGATATACTCTTCCTCTATTGTACTAATTTCCATTGATGTCTACTTCCTGGTCAACCCTGAGATGATACATGATCCCATATTGAAGCAACATCTAGAAGTACTCTTCTGATCCACTGCACTCCCTACCCAATCAGAGTCTATATATCCCTGCAGCTTCACATCACCACCTGAGACATATCTCAATCCATATCCAATCGTACCACGTAGGTACTTCAACATATGTTTTGTTTCCATCCAATGTACATGTCTGGGTTCAACCATTTAATGACTCAAGGAATTCACTGCAAAACATATGTACGGCATGGTGTTAACCAGGTACATCAAGGATCCAATCAATTGTCTGTACATCTGGGATCCACCAAATCTGAAGATGAATGACACAGTAGCTTCAGATTTATCATCATGGGTGTGGCCATGGACTTGTAGTCCATCATCCCGAATCTCTGTGGGATATCAATAGTATATTTTCCTTGGCTAAGGAAAATATCATCTGATCTCTACCACACCTCCAATCCTAAGAAGTAATTCATCACACATAGATCCTTCATATCGAACTCTGAGGTGAGCTCCCTCTTTCACCTAACTATGAGCGTCTCATCTCCTGTTAGAAACATGCCATCCATGTATAAAACCAAGATAAATGGAAATGCATTCTCAACCTTATAGTAAAGGTTGGGATCCACATCAGTCTTGGTAAATCCTAAGCTCATCAGGTAGCTATCTATCCTCGCATACCATGCCCTCGTTACCTGCTTCAATCTGTACAAGGCCTTCTTCAATCTGCAAACATGGGACTCCTTCTCATGGATAAAAAAACTTGTGGTTTCTCTATGTACACTTATTCCTCTATTACACTATTCAAGAAATCATTCTTGACATCCATCTGGTGTAATTTCCATCCCATTGAGGAGGTAATCACAATAATCGATATGATGAAAGTGTACTTTGATACAGGAGAAAATGTCTCATCGTAGTCTTCTCCCTCTTTGGGAGAATCCTATAGCCACAAATATTTCTTTGTACTTCTATATGCTGTTGTCTGTAGCATGGTTGATCTTGTATATCCATTTGGAAGTCACTACTAACTTCCATTTTGGTCTCAGAACCACCTCCCACACATCATTCTTCATGATGGAATGATACTCCTCTATCATGGCATGCTTCCATTCATTCTTCTAAACAACTTTTCCCAAGGTAGAAGGATATGAATCAATGATGTTGTTCATCAGTTCCACATATATGGAAAACTTATGTGGTCTCTTTCTCTCTTTAAAAGATCCTTTGCGAGATGCATTTCCTTCATCTTCCTGCAAGGTGTTCTGAAGCCAAGTTGGTCTCTTTCTATTGACTACAACTTATCTGGGTGGATCTACAGGTCTCTCTAACTCTACCATTGCATTCTGAACTTCTGGAATGGGTTCTTATGGTGTAGAGTCTTCCACGATTTCTTCCTTCTCCTCTTGGTCCTCATCCATGTGAGACTTCCTTGATCTTCTGAAGGCTTCATATTCATCAAATGTTACAACACGACCGATCTCAATCTGTCTCTGCCCAAGAATGTATATTCTGTAATATTTCAAATTCTCATTATATCCAACGAATGTGCCCTTCTTTCATGAAGGTTCTAACTTTGTTCTATTATCCTTTGGAACATGTATAAATACTGGACAACCAAAAATACTCAAGTGATTGATTTCTGGTTTCTTTCCAGTGAACACCTCTTCAGGTGTATTCTTCCCCAATATATTTTAAGGATTTCTACTCTAGACATACACAACTGTACTAGAATCTTCTTCCCATAAGTGCATGGGTAGGCCCTGGTCATGGATAATCGCTTTTGTATCTTTTACAATGGATCTATTCTTTCTTTCTACAACCCCATTCTATTGGGGGTTGTAGGGAGTTGTTATCTCCCTCTTAATCCACGTTTCTCTACAAAAGTATTTAAACTCCTTTTAGGTTTACTCACCTCCATTATTAGATCTCAAGACTTTTGCAGAGACGTCATATTTTGTTTTCAAGAAGTAGATCCATGTCTTTCGAGAGTAGTCATCTATGAATAAGACATAGTATATAAATTTTCCTAAGAATGTGTAATATCCCTCGGCCAAACCCAATTATAAATGTAATGTAAGTGTACTTATGCTGGTGAGTTGTTTTGACATCATTTTGTAATGCACCTTTCATGGCATAGTGCATGCATGTACTGCACAGTAAAATGATGTAGTGTGCACATTCCCAGATACTCCATGCAGTAACTAAAGTGCGCATAGTATGGAGGTCAACGAGCCTTGTGTATATGATATGTGTTATAGGATTGTGAGCCAGTTATTATAAGCTGGGATGCTTATGTTTTGGAATTAGGCCAGAGCGCCTAGATGTTAAAGGCCAGTGCACCTATTTTGTATATGTCTCATGATTAATATAAAATACATCTCTGTGCGTAGATTAACTATGATAAAAGAGATGGGGGACTGAAATCCACCAGTTAGGGAAAGGGAGGGCCAAAAGTTAAGGGAAAGGGATAAGCTAGAGAGCTTAAGCCAAAAAAGAATATTATATTAATATTTCTTAAAACATAAAGTATGGATAATTATTTTATCCTAAGTTCTAAAGTTGGGGACAAGAGACCAAAGTAGCTTCCAACATGACAAGTGTCGAGTTGGGGACCTGCATACATATCATGGGGACTAAGTTCATTTTCACACTTACATTCATCCTTACCATGATTCAGACGATCATCTCTCCCATGATTCCTTCCATTATTCAGTCATCCAGTCAATGATTCCATGACCATTTCACGCACACAGTCAGTTATCCTTCAGACATTCATTTCACTATATCTGAGCCTGTTTCCATAACCATTTCCTGTTGGTGTACCTGGTTAGCTTGGGAGCGGGATTGAAGAAGCAGGTTGTCAGGCCTGTGGGAAATTGAAGAGGTGGGTTGTTAGGCCCATGAGCAATTCTTTGAGCCAGGGAATTACTGGGAATTGATTTCCTGAAGGCTCTAAACTGTAGCTACAGTGCTCTGAGACTTCATGTCTGGCCTGTTGTTGAAGCCCTGGAAGGGAAGTGGGGCAGCCGAAGAACTGTTGAGCAGAGAAGGGGCACACTTCCTTGGGTGGGACAGACATGTGGGGAATGAGAGGTTGTAGGCTGTTAGTTGAGTGAGCACCTGAGACAAAGTCTTTCTTGTTGTCTATGAGGCTTTAGCCTGGTTAGGAATCCCTTTACCTGGGTGGAGTTTAGTCCCAACTCGGGGGTGACTCACTGTTGAGAGTGATGAACAGTGTAGTATAAGGCTGGGAGGTTCGTGGATGGTTTGTATGCAGTTGGTGACAATATTTCCAAGATAAGTACCAGTCGTACGATAAATTTGCATGCTGGATTGTTATTTACGTGCTTATGTTATGGTTTATCATATGTGTGATTATAACTATCTGTATGTTTATGGGTATTTCCCTGTATATGTTGCATGTCTGTGTTTACTGTTATTTCAGTATGAAATCGTATATTTATAGAATGTAATTGTTTGTTTACATTTATATGTAAATCTTCCACAAGAGTGTTGTATGTATATGTTATAATTGCATGCAGTTTGAAAAGAAAATTTATGTGGCATAGCTCAGTAGAATACTGGGTATGTTACAGTATGTTCCACAGTGAGAGAACGAAAGTGTTCCCTCATGTAACATGGCCCGGCCATGGGTGTCCTGGGACATTACAATATGGTATTAGAGATTCAGTTCCAACACTGAGCCTGGATGGGCTGGAAAGGTTCAGTTGAAGTGAATATTCTCAGAAGATTAATTTTGAAGTGGCCAAATTTTCAAGTCATAGAACGTCCATGGAAAATCTTGGCACTGCACGAAAAATGTTGGCATGCAGGTGTGCACGGTAAATTGTGGCGCCGCACAGAAGAGTATTGTGTGTAGATGTGCAAGCTAAATTTAGAATTGCACGGTGAGTGCACACATAGTAATGTGCACGTGGTGTGCGAAACATTGCAAACACAGAGGAGTTTGGCTGGTGCATGCATAGTATGAGTATAAGTTGTCGCGCGACAGTGTATACAATGGTGAACGTAGATTATTGTGCACGATGGGGCATATTGAACTTCGGCATACTGCAATGCATAGGGAGAAATGCATATGGAATATCAGTGAACGATACCAAAACTGTGTGTAGTGGATATTGGCGCACAACGCAAAAGTAGAGTGCACAAGTTATTGGCACGATGAAGAAGAAATGCATAGTGGATATAGGTGCATGGAAGCATGATTTACCTTGTGGTGTTGCTGTGCATGATAAATATGGGTGTATAGGTTGAATTTTTGTGCGCATGAATTCGTTTGGAAGGCGATGAGTCTGAGTTTAATAGAAATTTTGCATGGTATTAGAGGAAAAAGAAACACACAACCGCATCAGAGCATTATTTAAAATGAATTCCAAGTTGGTTTGAGAAGAAATAAATATAGTCTAAATTGCTAAGCCGATGAATTCTGGGTTTTATATTCCTCCGATTCAGACAGATGGAAGTGAAATATAAGCTTACAAGAAAGCATACTATGAAATAAAACAATACTTATAACACCACCAGTTAGAATCTTGTAATAAACAATCCAAAATCCGCTTCTGCATTTATATAATTGTATTAATACCAAAATTACAAAAAAGGAATGATAACAATTATCCTATTGTAAAGAGATCATTTAAGAATAGACCTATCATCTCTGGAGCCCCTTACCTCTGCTACCATCCATCCAAAAATTTCTTAAATGTATTTTTATTCGAGGACTCATTTCAGCTTAGTGATCTCCTCTGTTAAAGTATCTAACCAGACCAGTTGATTCTCTCCAACACTTTCAGTTGTTTCAGCAATGGTTTCGTTCTTCTGTTGCTTGCTCCATTTCTTCTTAACAACTGGTCTGTTGATGATCAGATCCCTCATGGTGGGATTTAGCCTGGCTTCCAATTTTGAGTCTGTGGTAGGTTCTATGTGAAAATTAGTCTCTAGTATATGCGTGATTATCCTTTCCTTATTACACATAGGAAAATATACCATGTTGCCTGAAGAACCAGTCTCACTGGATATAGATTTGTCCATGTACCTCAATTTCGTGGACACCGAAATTCTTTTACAGAGATCAGAAGGTTGAGAAAATGTAGATTAATCCATTTATGGATAAGATGATGCCTCCATACTTGAGAATTGGTATTTATAGAGTTCCAATCATGAATCACAGATAGACTTAGGTACAAATACATTGGTTTGTCATGCGCGGTTAATCCATTTCAAATGATTAGCTTTTGAGTTCGTTATATGGCGGTGTTCACTTGACATCATACGGCTGTGAAGTATTGAACAAGTGAAATGGGGTGATTTGACTAGTCGTCGCCTGTTCCATGAGTGGTGGTTTTCACATATTGAAACACGTGACATTGATAATTTGGCGAAAGTGGTTTCGGAAAACAGCCTTTTGCCCAGATGTATCTTTGAAGGCGCCGCACATATATGTTCTCAAGAATTGGGTCTTATCTAGAATTTTCATGGCGATAACACCAGGAAACCAGGAGAAATAATTCTGATGTATATATTGAACCAAAAATGGTTCATATTTTTCATGAATTATTGAATTAGTTAGCCTGATAAGTTTTCGATGGCTGCATGATTTGCAAAACTAACAACAACTAGATCAGATCAGATTAGTGCAGAGTCCATAGGAATGGAAGAGGCACAGGCGAATTACAGTCAACAAGATGAGAGTAGAGGGATAGATGTCCATTTGGGCATTGAAGGAACAAACTCCAATGGACATGGAGAAGAAAGGAATGAAAACATGAATATGGCAGAGACCATTAAAAATTTGTAGAAGGATGTCCAAATCCATAAGGCTGATAATGGAAGGCTTATGAGAGCCAAGGAGCAACAGGATGACTTCAACATGAATTTATTGGAGGGATTGAACAAAATAGAAAAGAAATTGGATAAGGAGAGTGGCTCAAGCAAATCTGGAAGTCACAAGCCTTCGGATGAGAAAAGAAAAGCAAGAAGTGTTAGCAGACACCACCATCACTCCCCAAGGAATTCCAATAAGAGAGAAGGTAGTAGCTCAATTCCATCCCCTATCAGAAGGCATAAGAGGTCTGGGGTGGATGAGCTACAAGGAGAAATGAACAAAGTCAAACCTCCTACATTTGATGGTGAGCACAAGAAGGATGAAGATGAAGAAACATGGTTGTTGGGCATGAAAAAGTATTTTCAATTGCATAATTATTCTTCTCATGTAGAAGGTAGAATTGTTGTCTATCAACTCAAGGGAAAGGCCTCCATGTGGTGGTATCACCTTGTGCAGGTGCAACACATTAAGGAGAAAAGTGTTACTTGGAGGGAATTCAAGAAGTATTTTGAGAAGAAATACTTAACTAAGAGATACTATGACAAGAAAATGAAAGAGTTCTTTGAACTCAATCTTGGAAGTATGACTGTTGTGCTACTTATATGTCTAATATAATGCACTTATTAATTATCAATCCGGGATTCGTAATCAACAGAGTTACAAGACACTAGTAAGAAAGGTAATTCCTAATGTCACGAGTATAGAATCAAACTAGGTTATGTATGCTGGAAACAAATCAAAATAGAAAACTATAATTCACTTTGGTTGTCCTTCACAGAGAGGCTATCCATTCCATTATGGTACATGCAAGTATGAGATGGAATTGGTTTGATAGATCAACTCTAATGTCTGACCCAGAAAACTAATTATGCAATCCACACTTTCTGAAAAGAAATCAGACATCAATCAACATAGCATGGGTAGTTCAACAGTCAATATGTTGGTTCTGCTGTGGTTCACAATGAACTTCACTAATTCTTCTCCAAGTAGTTTTGACTATTGCTGCCAACAGCTATGATCACTCAAGGAAACCAAACTCATGAGAACAGAAACAAAGCATATGCAAAAAAAGAGCAATTAAGGATCTAAGCAATTATAGAATGGAAATATTAATCTAAGTTACACTGCTATCACATAATAGGGTTAAATCTTTAGCTAATTCATTGTTTATACTACTGAAAACACTAATGCTAATCTACGAAGAGGCTGACCTTTGTTGGGTGGTGGGCCCTTGCTGCTTCAATAGGTCTGCTGCTGAAGTCTATAGGAAGCTTGCTTTTAACACACACATTACTCTCACTCACACTTCAAAACATAAAATCAAAACTCTCTTTAACAACTCAACTCATTCTTAATCATAGATAATCAAAATATGGAGATGAAATGACTTTCCATTAATCTTTACTCAGAAATATGATTTGTACTATCATATGCTGCTTACATATTGATGGTACGCTAACTCTCCTACTCTTCTACCATCCTTGCCACGACTATTTAATAGTCTGCATCATGAAACACAAGGAGGAAAAGTGATTTGAAAATCAATCAGCTGTTTAAGTTTAATCATTTGGTTACATCTTTAGCTTCATCCTCATGACATGAAGTGCATGAGGATGAGGCAATTAACAAACTGCTCTTATCATAGCCTTGCTAAATGAATAGACATCCACCAATTGAATTAGACGAGATCTGGCACTTAACTTAGTGCATTAGGCTCTCCCATATCAGTACCGGATCGTAATAGGCAGATGGTACCGGATCACAACAGGGCGCAAAAGGTGGTACCGGATCATGACAGAGCGTGGCCATTGGTACCGGATTATAACAGAGTGTTTTCATTGGTACCAGATCACCACAGGTAAGATTTAGTACTGGACATGTTTGGTATCAGATTAGACAACAACAATCTTGGTGCATAGGTACCATATCATGACAGAGCTGGTACAGGAATGCTAGACATCTAGGGGTCAAAGATTCACATATGACAAATCGAGCATTAGTACATGAAATATTTAATTCCTTAACTCAATAAACCACAAAATACATGAATTAACCATACTTTAGCTTATGACCTTATTACTGGCAATTGGTAGCGTTCTTGTCATTCACTTTAAGCTTTAGGTAAGTACAAAAAGGTATAGGTGAAGAGTAAAATAGGGTAATGAGAATGTCAATTTCAGGTCTCAACATTCCCCCATGCCAAAATCATTGTATGTCCTCATGCAACCGAAAACAAAACCCAAAATTTTCAAAATTTGAGACTGTGTTCTTTACTTGGGTGGATCAATGATATTGATGGCTGAAGCGTCTTCTCTTAGCTCCCTTTTGATGAACCTAACGTATTGTAGGAGTCTTAATAACTTCTTGAGCTTGTTATAGGTCTCTTCATGGTCGTCTTGAATTTGTTGGCTGGTTGTTTTCAACTGCTCATTTTCCTTTTTGATATATCTATCCAAGAGTTGATATTCCTTTACTTCCTGTTGAGGTTCCTGATTTTGTTTTTGTAACTCCCCAATCCTTTTCTTCATTTGTTCTTTTGGCAAGTTCTTTGTTGATTCTACCATTGCTGGCTGGGTGCACTCCCTTTCCTCGACTTCTTCCCTCATCCCACATAGAGTAATAGTGGCTTGCTCTTCGGTCAGACTAGAGATGTCATCTTGAATTCGTAGATCCTCTGAAGGGGAGGTAAGGTCGATTGGATCTTCCTGTATATGAGGACTAACTAACTATTGTTTTTCCCTTCTTTTCCATGCTCCTTGTAGTTCTTTTACAGGGAGGTACCGGATCAGGGATGTTTACAGGATTCCTTTTCTTCTTCTCTAATTGTGAAATGGTGACAGGGGGTTGTGCCACATACTGTTTACTTTTAGTTTCTGAGCTATGCTTCCTTTTCTTCATCATTTTCTGATGGTCCTCTTTCTCAACTGCCACCGTGGAAGTCTCCTCAACTATTTTTTTTTACCTTTTAATTTAGAGCTTTTAGAAGTCTTGTTGATTGTGGAGGAAGACCCTGCTTTTCATGTTGGCTCACTGCCCTAGATGATGGTGGAGTTGTTTTATCCTTCTTGCTCTTTTTCTTTTGGGGTTCCTTACCATGTTGGGTTTCCTCCACAGATTTGTCTCTTGTGGGAAGGTGTTGTGTGATAAGGGTTTTCCAACTAATCCTCTGTTTCCTAAGCTCATGCAAAACTAGAATTTTAATGAAACCTTGATGGTAGATGCTAGTCTTTTCTATTTTGGAGATGGATTTAACACCCTTTACCATTTTATTCAAGCTCATCCATAGAAAATATGGAAATTCGATTTTAGGTCGTCCTTCAAAATGCAATAGGAGCCTAAGGTGATAAATGAAAGTCACGACATACTTGCCTCCATAGGTGACAAAGCGTTGAAGACTGGTAATCATTGGATGGTATTCTTCTTTGATGTAGTTTCTAGAGATCCCTTTCTTCCAGTCGGCGTGTTGATGATCTACCTTCAAGAATTGTTGGCACATCTCTTTGTTAATTCCCACACCTTTGAAGTATTTATCTCCTCTGCTAGGCAGTCCCATAACCTCCCTTACAGTTGCTTCATTAATTATCAGTTGTAGATTTCCTATACATGACGTCTCTCCATCATAACCTTGTATAAATTCCTGAGATATATTCTCGTTCTAGCCTGTAAATTTTTCCAGAAAAGGTATCCACCCCAATCCAGCATATTTTTCTTGACATAATTGGTATTCCTCGGTTTCCCTATAAATTTGGAAAACCGGTTCGTGTCTCATAAAAACTATCGTTATAAGTTGAGAAAAGGGTTGGGATGTAGCACAAGGTTTTAGTGAATTGATGGAGGGTTTGGTACCAGAAAGGAGTAGGCTCAGAACTGGAGAGAAGCTCATGACAGGGGGAAGTATGGTGATGGTGTTGTGAATCGTAAGTTTAAGTGAGGGTGCTTGCGAGGAAAAATTATGACCAAATGATGCTTATCTGGATGGCTTTTCCACCAGATAAGCCATTTCATATCTACCCATTACTGTAATGATGAGGATAAGACATCGGGTATCAAGGCATCATTTTTGAATAGGTGATTGGACTTTCGGAGGGGTGAAATTAATGTTGGATCGTGGTTCATGATATACGATGGGTTCGTGCATTTGCTTGAGGAAGAAATATATTCGTGGCTTATCATTTCTATGCCTGCTTCATATTTTGATATGATTTTTTCCTTTAACCGTGTTCAAGATCTATGGGAGGATTAATTAGGTTTAGGCATATAGGTATGAGGGATAGGCGCATGGGTTTAATACTAAGGTTGTAAAATCTAGTATAGATTTTCATATTTATTGTAATTTTATGAGCATAGGAAAATAAATACCATTTTACCTTTTCTTTCACCTTTGTATGATCGATGCCCATAGTATGTGTGACTGCTTGTAAATTGTCAAAATTCATCCTTTTAGACTGAAGCTTCTTGAAAACTTGGTACGGGAATGTCCTGTACTTCTGATGTGCATATCTTATTTTGTATTTGGTTCTACAGAGTGATCATGTAAGTCTGGAAAAGAGTTATGAAGGGGATCTTTGACCTTCCCCCATGCCGAAGATGTTGTATCTCTGTAGGCAAGAAGATGAAATCAATTTATATCATAATGGAGAAGGATGATAAGAGCAAGAGAAACCAATCCAATTTTAGAAGTACATCTTATCACTTATCATATGATCTCATGCCAGAAAAAAATGAAATTGCCCTACTTTTAATGGATTATTGACAGAGGTAGCATTCAGCAGTGAAACAAGGGAATACACATATGTTTGCATCTCATGAAATTTCCCTTCTTTTAATGGAGTATTGACAAAGGTAGCATTCAACAGTGAAACAGGGGAATATATATGTTTGCCAGAAGAGCAGATCCCACCTAACTTGCTTCAGAGTTTTACTATCATTCGATGTTATAGATAAAATTTTAATATGAGTAGATTAGGCTCCCTAGTTAGGGCTCCACTCTTAAGAAGTTTCCTTATTAGATAGTGTAGGCTTTAGATGTCAGACTGGTTAGTTGACTTAGGGTGATTCTCAAATGGACATTTGCTTGGAGAATTATATTTTTGATTCATATGGAATTTTGTATCTCATGAAATCCAAAAATGACCTTTACTCTTTTTGTTTTAGATGGCGAAAAGTGGATTTTTCAATAAAACAAGTATAGATGAGACATGTTTCAACCAGAACCCACTGCTAGAAAGTCTGTTCAGTACTCCGGTGGGGTAGTTGTGATAATTAGTGAGAAGTTCCTTCCCTAGGAAGAATGCCCCATTACCAACAGGCATGTTCAATACCCTGATGGGTTTGCCTAGTCATACCACAGACCGGTACCCACTGCCAGCAGACCTGTTCAGTATCCTGGTGGGTTAGTCTCTTATACCCTTTTTCCATCAGAGGCTTCTTGTCCATAGTCACCTATTTTGGTTTGTATTAAAGAGTTCTTTTGCATGGTGACAGGGGAGGCTCGTCTGAAAACCTTTTTACAGGGTGGGATGGTATTGGGTTGGAAGGCATATACTCTTCTTTTGTATGTCTTTTAAATATTTGTCTGAAGGAAAGATAAAATTTTATGCACATTATTTCTTTAGAGTGATCCAAATGTATAATTTTGTTTGAAGTTGTCCATAAGAGAATGACCTAAAGTTTCCTTGGGGTACTGGTACATCCTTTGCCATAAAAGTTTTGGTAGTGTGCCCGTGGTAGAGAGTGTTCATATACTCACATGTTACTCTTTAATAAGATAATCCAATGAATACTATTGAAATCTAGTTAGGGTGAGATAGTTTCTTATAGGCTAATATATTTTTTCCTTTAAATCATGCTGAAATACTGGGTAAAGGCAACTTCCAATCTTTAAAGTGGATTATGGTTCTTTGAGCAATCATAGGTAAAGATTGTGTCCCTCTTTTTAGTTTTTTTAACAGAACCAAAAGAAATTAAATTTCTTCTTAGAAACATAACCAAAAGAAATTAAATTTCTTCTCAGCAACAAAACCAAAAGAAATTAAAATACTTCTCAGCAATAGAACCAAAAGAAATTGAAAAAATTCTCAGCAATAGAACCAAAAGAAATTAAAATACTTCCCTTTAGTTGTCAATAGAAGGGCTTCCATTTGATAGTGATTTTGGCTTCGTGGCTTCGTCTTAAGTGGTTGTTCCATGGATTCATACTTCAGATTAATTGACATAAGATTTTAAAATATGCTTTGTCAATATGTCTTGATAGTACTGTAGAAGGACAGACTCTGGTACCAGACTGGTACCGGACTAGTACTGGACTGGTACTGGACCATAACAGGATTTCTGGTACCGAAGCAGAACATAATATTGTTGATGCCTACAACTGATATTTAGCAAATTCATGATGGATCAAATAGATTATTAAAAAATTTCTTACAAAAGAAAAGAAAATTTGCGAAAGTAAAACAAAAGNCTGTAGTATATGAGTCAGGAATTCTTCTTTTGACAGAGGTTTGTTGTAAACTCGCAACCGGTGACCATTCACAAGTAGTGGTGTTTGTTGTTCATCAATTGTATTTATCCTGATTGAACCATTATCGTAGATAGTGTCAATTTCATAAGGTCCCATCCAATGGGTGGTTAACTTACCTTTGAAGTTCTTGAATCTATTTTCATACAATAGGGCCCAATCTCCTTGTTGAAATTTTTTCTTTTTGAGATACTTGTCATGCCATTGTGTTCTCTGTTCTTGAATGAGGGTAGTCCTTTGAAGTGCTTCTTGCCTGGTTTCATCCAACTCATTAAGCTGCAAGAGTCTTTGTTTTTGGGCTTCATCCAAGTTCATGCCAACTTGTACTGCAGTCCTAAAGGTTTTGATCTGAAATTCTATGGGGAGAAGCACCTGCTTCCCATACACTAAATCATAGGGTGTATGTCCCGTTGTATTCCTCCAGGTGATTCTGTAAGCCCATAAGGCTTCTAATAATCTGTCAGCCCAATTCTTATGGTGAAGCTATATGTTTTTGGTAAGAATGGACTCAATAACTTTGTTGGTGGATTCTATTTGTCCATTTTCTTATGGATGATAGGGTGTAGATTTCCTGTGTTTGATTTGGTATTGTTCTGTAACAGCTTTGACTAGATGAGAGGTAAATTGAGTTCCCGGATTAGTCACAATTTATCGCGGTACACCAAATCTAGTAAAGATATCATTAAAAAGGAAATCTACCACTGATTGTTCACTTGCAGCCGGTAAAGCCTTTGTTTCAACCAATTTAGTCACATAGTCAGTGCATACAAGTATATACTTTTTCTTTTTAGATGCAGGGTTAATGGGTCCTACAAAATCTAATGCCCATTTATCAAATGGTTCAATGACTACTTGGGCTTGAAGT
>SNQJ01S0048345.1:128387-148569 GCA_010110895.2 Picea sitchensis | reverse complement strand
TTATCAACCATGACAAAAAAATAATGAGTCATATTTACATCAAACACTATTGGGTCCATTACCCAAACCTTTGTACTACGGGTCTTTCTTCAAGGGTTGACATCAATGACAACCAACCTTAATCAACAGTTTAGTGGTCAACTTCAAAATCACTTTCTGGCCAATTGGAGAGGAGTTTTTAAAATCCCCGAGAAATTTTGTTGAGGAAAAACCAAATAATAAAAACCTTTCTCAGATTTTAAAAACGTTTCATATTTTGGGAGATTTGAAGGGGTCTTTGAGCCCTATTTTTCAGTTTTCATGATTTCTTGTCTGAGACATGTTTTTGAGACATGTATTCCAGCCATCTAGAGATGAATTTCAAGAAACCAAGAGAGGGGTTTATTTCTAATGAGATTAAATAGAAAAACCTCTCTTAGTTTCAGAAAATAGGTTTTTATTAGTGAGATATGATTTCATCTTTAACGCTTATTTTTCTAGTTTGTTGTGCAATCCGCTGCGTTTTTTTGCTGTAGGTTACTATTGCATAGCAGACTTGTTGTGAAAGGGTGTCAGAGTGTCCAGAAATGCACATGATGTCTCATTACAACCGTATGGTATAATTGTGATCATGATCAATGATTGTAAATAATATTTACGTTACGATTATGATTTGGCAAAGTCGGGTTTTCTATTTTTAGTGAATCCGTTGAAGTTATTGTTTACTTTCAAAGAAAACAGATCCATGATTCTAGGAGGGAGTAGTTCGACCCTAGCAACCAAGGGTGACATTAGTTTTCTATATATGGGGATCATTTTCATGTAAACAGGGTTGGTTGGAAAAATTAGTATAGACAATAGCTATTGCATGTAATTTGAGTTTGACCGAAACTTAATGCAAAAGTCATGTATCTTCGATGAAAAGATTCTAATTGTAGTAGTTGGATGTATTGTTCCTCTTTCTTTGCGTACATGCTTCCTGTTATATTTATTCATATCTTTTTCTGTTTAATTCAGAACGAATTTTCGAACCTGTGGATTCGTTGCGTAGCACCTCTTGTTCGCACCATTTAGACAAAATGATTTTCTTCTAAAAGTTAACTTGGAATTCACCCATAGTGGTGCTTCGATTTACTTCCAGTGTTTTCTCCTCGCAAAAAATTACGATTTTTCATTGAAGACTATTGCTCGCTTAGCCTTATTCTCTCAAGTTTAGTCACCAAGTCATTTGTTTTTGCCGATTTCCTTGAATCGACTCCATAGCCTGAAGTATTACTTTCTTGTGCCAATATAACCAGAACCCATTATTTCAAGGTGTTAAATCTAGCCATAGTTTTAAATCCATATCCTCTGTGAAGACAAATTCTCCAGAGAGAGCCCTCTCCAGGTCCGAAAGGCTAGTTTCGGGCCTCAAAGTTGGTTGAAACAATAACCTCCTTCGTCTGTTTATCAGTCGAATAGATTTACATAGTGATAACATTCTGGCACCATTGTCAGGGAAGAAATTGAAAATTTTCCCCAGGAAAGAACGACATGGTTGAGTTCTGAGGTCTGAGAGCAATAGACACTTAGGCACATATTGGTTGTATTTCTACTCTGGTGACTCCACACATCAGAAAATCAGTATAAGGTGATTCCACTAGCAGAAGAATCCAGAGATAAATTTTTCATGGTGACTCCAATCAAGCTTCAAATGCGATTCAAAGACTCCACTGGAAAATGAGACCTGTTGACAGAGATATGGAAGAGAAGCATGGAAAAATAAGATACTCGATCTTAAGTTTAGTTCAAGAAGTACTTTTCTATTTTATCAATATCTTCTTGTCCTTTCCTGAGTTTTTCAAAAGAATATTTCTTCACTTAAATGAATCCCATAGATATACCCTTGTATATCCTTCATTGCAAACTGTAGGTATACCTCCTTCTTCTTGTATAACCGATATTCACCAAGCTCCTTCCTCTGAGCCATATGATGTTCATGATCATTCTTGTGAGCCTAATGAAACAAAAGATGAGCTTGGACATTATGTTCTTAATCCTAAACCCTCCAAGATTCAAGAAAGATACAATCCTCTTAAATTTGCTTCCATCCTTCATGAATTTCCTCTGAAACATTATAAGTACCTTCCTCGATTCGATGGAGAGCTTGATGGAAATTTAGTTGAAAAAAAAATTCAGGTCTTTGAGAATTTTATAGAAGTTTTTGAGATTGAACATGATGATGTGTCTATGAGGGCCTTTTCTCAGTCCTTACAAGGATATGCCAAAGCATGGTTCAAACATTTGTAGCCTCAGTCAATTAGCTCGTGGGATGAACTGAGGGAGGATTTCTGTAGATTTTGGGGTGAGAGAGAGTCATGGGATCTACTCCTTTTAGATTTTTATGCAATGAGAAGAATGAAAGATGAAACCATCTCAAATTTTAGTAGGAGGTTTGCTAGTCTTTATTATAAACTGCCTAAAGAACTCCAACCTCTTGAATTTACGTCATGATCCATTATGTAACAACCTTTCAATCAGACTTATCTTTTCTTTTGATGGAGAGGAAGTCTATGTCTTTGCAACATATGTTCAACAATGCTCAGGAAGTTGAAGACAATATTCAAGCATGTCAACAATTTTGAAATGAGGAGTTGGATGCTAAAGAACATGACAATAAATATAAACAAAGAACAATTCATTTGAATCTTGAGAAGAGGTTTAATAATATCATATGTCCTCTTGAATCTTTAAATGTTGATGATTTTGCAAAGGATTATATTCCACTTATTGAAAAAGAAGGTGCTAATTTAGTTTCTAATCCATCCCATGATGAGCACGGAGCTGATTGTTTTATGTATTCATTTGTAGACAGTCAAGAAAATGAATTTGCAAATAATCTTGTTGAAGAGATGGCTGATGTCCCAAGATTTTTCTTGTTAGATGACATTGCAGATGTTGTTGATTTTCCTATATATGATGATGGTTATGATGTTGACTTCTTAGAACAACTAGCTACACGTTCTCTATAAAAAAATGTTCATTTTCAGCAGTGTAATGAGAGAAATTGGCCTACATATCACAACTACAAAGAAGAATATGAAGAAAGTACTGAATCAGATGAAGGAAATTATTTACCTTTACGCTTTGCTTCATTTAAATTGTTGAAAGAAATTTAAAGATCATCACTAAGGCAGAGGAATGTGTGCTGATGCAAAATCACACTAATTCATGGGAAAAAATTGACAAGAAATTGCAACAATCTTCTCATGTAGTTAATGACCCCATTGCTTGTTATATGGAAGGTTTTATCAGTTCAAAATTGTAGCCATTGGTTGAAGATGAATCTAAAAATGAGAGTGTTCAGAAATCCAAAGAAATTGAAAAATGTGCATATGACAATAGTGAAGAAAATGAAGAAGGTTTTGAATCAGATGAAAGAACCTTGCCATTGTGTTTTGCTTCTTTCGAATTGCTAAAGAAAAATGTTTATAATGTTTCAAATAAAAAATCCTCCAGGCATGATGTTGAATATGAAGAAAGCAATGGACTTGCAAATGAAAACTATCTTCCATTATGTTTTTCTTCCTTTGAATTGTTGAAAGTAAATCATGAGATAATAGAGGAAGCAGAGAAGTCTGATTGCATTCACAGTGACACTATTTTACATGAGAAAATTGTTATCAGTGAGGAATACCAACAACCTTCTCATGCATTTAATGATCGTGTTGCTGATTATATAGAAGGTTATTTCAGTTCAAATTTGCAGCTTGTGCTCAACTACCAGCTTGGAGATAAATATGATGGTCAATCAATGTCGATGTTAGATATGGATTGCTTTCCACCAAGGGTTTCATTTCATCCAGCACTGTCTTCTGATTCAGAAGATTGTTATTTCCGGCAGTCTCAACAGATTTTTCAGCCTCTTGGTAGCAATCAATAGGTTAAATCACATAAAAACAAGAATGCAGTGGAAGGGATGAAACATGGTTGTTGTTTTGTGCATGTTTTAGAGAATCCATTTATAGTTTTGGTGGAGGCAACAAACAATCCCATTTTTTTTTAGTTTTTTGAGATTTGAATTTATAGATAAATTTTTGAATGACTTATAAGTAAACATGATTTGGAGCAAGCATGTGCAAAGAAACAAAAAAGTGGATAAAGTGCTTTCATGGTTGCATTGGAATTTTGATTTCACTTGATTGACATCTTTTTCAGCAATTAGGGTAGGTAGGAGTGCAAGTATGCTCTGTACTACGAGCATTTCTTCTAGCAATCTGTAGTTTTCATTTTCAGCTTAGTTTCAGATTTCAGTTTGGAGCATATACAGTTTTGGGTTTTCAGCGGATGCAGGTTATAAGTTACAGCTGGAAAGTTGAGTTTGGGAGCAACCCAATGGATAGTCACCTATTCTATTGTTCTTTGAGACCTCACATGGAGGATATCATCCCCATTGGAGCCAGTTGCTGGCACCATGATTTTCATAGCTAAGGTTATAGGTTTGTCAACATTTTGCAAAGTATTGCATGTTATCACCCATATTTGTTTTATGACTGACATCATCTAACATCTCCAAGGGTCAGTTTCAAAAGGAAGGTTATCATTCATTTGTTCCATTTCCATTTGCAACTACGAACTGCAAAATTTTCTATGCATTGCACAAAGAACTTGACCACATAAAGGATTTTGTTTCATAGTGGGATGCCGCGCATAGGATGTTGTCGCGCAGTGGATTTCGTCGTGCAGTGGGCTATCACGCATAGGATGTTGTCGCGCACTGGATTTCACTGTGCAAAGGATTTTGTCATGCAGTGGATTTCATCCCCTAGTGGGCCGTCACACATAGGATGTTGCCGCGCAATGGATTATATCATGCAATGGATGATGTTGCGCATAGGATGTCACGCAGTGGAAGCCATCATGCATAGGATGTTGCGTAGTGGATTCTGTCGTGCATAGGATGTTGTCACACAGTGGATTCTATCATGCCTAGGATGTTTTCGTACAAAGGATTTCATCACGCAGTGGATTTTCCTATGCACAGGCTACAGGTCACGCTGCACAAATGACTGGTTTAGTGGTCAACCTCAAAATCAATTTTTGACCAACTGGAGAGCAATTTTGAAAACCCCTAAGAGGTTTTTGTTGAGGACAAACCAAATAATAAAAACCTCTCTCATATTTTAAAAAGGTTTCATATTTTGGGAGATTGAAAGGGATATTTGAGCCCTATTGTTCAGTTTTCATGATTTCTTGTTTGAGACATGTTTTTGAGACATGTATTTCAACCAGCTGGAGATGAATTTCAAGAAATTGAGAGAGCGTTTTCTTTATAATGAGCTTAAATAAAAAAAACTCTCTCAGTTTCAGAAAATAGTTTTTTATAGTGAGATATGATGTCATCGTTAACGCCTACTTTGTCGGTTTGTTGTGCAATCCACTGCATTTTTTTTTCTCTAGGTTATTGTTGCGTAGCAGACTTGCTGTGAAAGGGTGACAAAGTGTCCAGAAGTGCACATTATGGCTCATCACAACCATATGGTCGAATTTTGATCATGATCAATGATTGTAAAGAATATTTCAGTTACGATTATGATTTGACAAAGTCGGGTTTTCTATTTTTAGTGAATCCATTGAAGTTATTGTTCTCTTTCAAAGAAAATGGATCCATGATTCTAGGAGGGAGTAGTTCGACCCTAGAAACCAAGGGTGACATTATTTTTCTATATATGGGGATCATTTTCATGTAAACAGGGTTGGTTGGAAAAAATAGTATAGACAGTAGCTATTGCATGTAATTTGAGTTCGACCGAAACTTAATGCAAAAGTCCTGTAGCTTCGATGAAAAGATTCTAATTGTAGAAGTTGGATGTATTGTGCCTCATTATTTGTGTACGTTCTTCCTATTATATTTATTCATATATTTTTCTGTCTAATTCAAAACAAATTTTTGAGCCTGTGGATTCGCTGCACAACGCCCCTTGTTCATGCCATCTAGACAAAACGTTTTTCTTCTAAAAGTTAACTCTGAATTCACCCACAACGGTGCTCTAAGTTACTTCCTATGTTTTCTCCCTGCCACACATTACGATTTTTCACTGAAGATTTTTTCTCACTTAGCCTTATCCTCTCAAGTTCATTCACCAAATCATTTGTTTCTGTTGCTTTCCTCGAATCGACTCCATAGCCCAAAGTCTTACTTTCTTGCACCAATATATCCATAACCCATTATTTCAAGGTGTTAAATCTAGCCAAAGTTTTAAATCCATATCCTATGCGGAGACAGAGTCTCCCAAGAGAGCCCTCTCCAGGTCTGAAAGGCTAGTTTCGCGCCTCAAAGTTGGTTGAAACAGTTACCTGTGTCGTCTGTTTATCAGCCGAACAGATTTATAGAGTGCTAACAGAACCAACAAATAACATTGTTACTTACCTTTGAAAGTATTTAAGAGGTATAGTTTTAAATTAAATGTAGTCTAAATTCATCCTGATGTCTCTTCTTTTATTTAGAAAGAGTATATAAGTATCAAATAGCAACAAAATTTTGTGACTTTTTTTGTTTAGTTTAGTCTTGATTGGAATTTGAATCTCATTAGAAATGAAACTCTTGTTTATCAATTCAGTCTTGATTGTCATTTGAATCTCATTAGGAAATGTTATATCTAGGTCCTAATGAATGGAAAATTCAATAATATAGAACATATGGTATCGACAAATATGAACTAGATTATCTATAGTCACATTCCATGCTCTAAGCTACGAGGTGGATATATTTCCTTTACCTTAGCTTATATATGAAAATCACCCATGCCCCTGCAACATATATAAACATGCAGACAACACACTCATAACCACAACTTGTCAATCATTATCCAAAGAAGAAACCTACTTGGTATAAATTAGTATGCTAAGTTCAGATGATTAAAATTGTAATATAGTCACTTAACGTTGCATTGTGAATTGCAATTCTTTAATTGTTTTTCATTGGGAATTGTAATTGTGAAATACAAACATCTTTAGAGAACATGACTCCTCGATTAGAAATTGTAATTATGACACCCTTAATGGTAAACATCGACAAATCAACAAATCATTAAAAACTCACAAAACATGAGAGTGAGTTTTATAAAAGTGAATAATTACATCATTGCATTAAATATATTTGAATTCACTCATAACCACATCTTATCAATCATAATCCAAAGAAGGAACCTACTTYGTATAAATTAATTCGCTAAGTYAAAATAAAAAAAAATTGTAATCCAACCACTTAACCTTGCATTGAGAATTCTATTTTTTTTTTTAAATTGCATGAGGAATTGTAATTATGAAATATAGACACTTTTGGTAATTATGATTAATCCATTGGAAATAGCGATTAGGCATATGATTGGACATTCAATGATATTTATATTGTTTTGGTTGAACAAGTCACATAATTGAAATAGATAAAAAAATAAATAAAGAAGCCATCATTTTTTGGGGTAATTGTAATTTTATTTGCAAGAAGTCATAGATGAACAAATAACATCCAAGTTTTAAGAATGTATTTTTTATAAAGAAAGAGAAAAATGTTCCAATGCATTGATTTTAGTGACAATATAATCCATTGATCTTAACACCAATACAATATATGTTATGTGTGAAATATGTCTAAGAGCTATCAAGTAGTTGCATTGATTTCAATAATGATATATTAAAAATAATTGGGTTCATTTATTTCATAAATGATATAGATATTACACATATCCCAATGTGAGGGGGATGTATAATTCCTTCTATTCTCAAGATGGAGATCACAAGTGACACTTTAAAAAAATTACAAAATATTAAGTAAATATAAATACACAACAATGGTCTTAGTTTAAAGTTAAAACCACACACACACACACATCCCATACTCACTTATGGGCATCTATCACTACAATTCAACATCTGTATATACTATATTTTTAAATTTCTTTAACCTTTCTCATAAATACTCTGATACCATGAACAATTATGCCCAACATGGCTTTGATACCAATTGTAATTATATGCCATGCATATGATAACCTTATGTAGTCGAAATAATATGAGGTCTCATGCATAACTTATGCTTAATACACACACACACACACACACACATGCATAGAATAATAGAATTAAACATATAAAAAAACATACTATACACAACATAAAATCATATAATAAGAACACTTATCTTTTTATAAAATGACCAACTTAATGGAGGCCTCAGAAATTCCACCCACCCATAAACACTAATGTTTTATCTTTCTCAATAACAGGTCACCCCTGATTTGGGGCTATGACTCCACTAGGGAAAAGGATGCATAGGCAAACTAGGTCTCACAAAAACACAAATGGTGTCTAAGCCAATGTATCAAACTCATACAACAATTCCAAATAGCATTCTCTCATTTTACTCATCCTACATAACCCAGGGAAGTGTACCCCCTTCTCTGCACCACAATCCCTCAAGTTGTCCAACTTCCCTTTCAGAGATCAAGCACAGGTTGGCCAGGAAGTCTCAGAGCTATGGATCTAGGAACTCCAACTGTAATAATGGATTATCCAGTCACCCTGCAAACCTTACACATTGGGAAATCCTACCCACCCAATTCCCCCTCCAGGGATTTATCCTTCACCAAGGAAACCCAAGGAGAATTGGCAACATAATCCCATGTAGGATTCACAAGGTTCACAAGAAACATGGTTACAATGGCTTCCCTAAGATCACACCCAACATACCCAAACCAAAATAGCAAATAACAATGATCGGAATGATCGGAATGATCGAAATGAATGGATTTATCACTAATACCAAACTTTATATATGCATGCTTCCTTTTTTACAAGTGGCGGTCCCATCACTTAGGAACTGATCCCATCACTTAGGAACCTAGGATAAAATCATGACATAAGATTTAGGATTAATTTAATATATTTGGCTTATCCCCTTTCCTTAATCTCTTAGCCTCCGTCCCTTCTCGTGGAATCCTATCCCCCCACACTCTTTTATCTGACTTGGTATGAAACTATGATGCATTTTATTGATATATATGAGTGTTATTACAATGCACAATGCTAGGCTCAGTGAAATTTTAGCATACAAGCTCTCCAACCTAATAACGCACATGCAATCTAGTCGAAAACATACATAAACATGCACTCGAACCCAAAAAACATATTGGATCACCATTCTATATAAAACAAATCTACATATACATTTAAAACTAGGGTCAAACTAGGGGTATCACATTCCCCTCTCCCTTATTTTTTCATTGTCCTTAGTGCATTATATACTCAGATAAAAATATGGGGGGCTAGATACTTGGACACCAATATGGGGGGCTAGATACTTGGACACCAATATGGGGTTACAATAAGATATGTTATTTCCAATATTCCCCCTCCCCTTATGCCCCTCTCATTCCTCTCTCATGGAGTCATATCCCCACATCATCTTAGTCCCTCTCATCTCACAACCATCGATCTATTTTTATTAATAGATTTAATGTACATTATTTACATTACGTTTCCCTCGACCATACTATTCAACTCATGGCCTAATTCACATATTTACATTACATTACATATATGGGGATCAAAATCAGGGTGTTACATTCCCATTATTTTTTCACTTTCCTTAGTGCACATTTCCATATAGGTGTACACATATATACAATTCTTACATCAAAGTTTTAAACCCAATGTGGGTATTCCTTCCACATTGCATCCTCCAGCTCCACTAGATCTTTATTTGTACCATGCCTTTGTTCCTAATCATTGTGTCCTTCCTGTTGACAATATACTTTTTGGTTGTAGGTGGTATTGCATCATTTTTTCCTTTGAAATACATCATCCTTGGTGTTATTCTTTCCAAATACTCAATTCATGTCTTCATTTGTCAACTATTCCTATAAAAACCATCAAGACAAAATACATGTTATGGCTATTATCATGTAGCAATTATCTTATTAGCAAAAGTTCTCAACTCAACAATATAAGAATGTATTTAAAAATAAACATGCAATCATAATTCAATACTTATTTTCATGGCTATTTCTCTACCTTACAAGGCTACCATGGGAAAACATTTTCTCATTGTTATTTTTGACATGCACCTTTTTATAAAGTAAATGACGTATTCAACAAGAGGTTGCATGATCCAGGTGGATATTGGTGGCCACCCACCTGTTCCAATTTCCAACTGGCTCATCTTGACATTTTTCATTTCAACACATTTCTCTGTAATGGGGATACTTCTTTGTAATTATGGGTTATTCACTTCCGAGGTTGTCTTGAATCCCTACACAACATCTAGGTGGATATTGGTGGTCGCCCATCTAGTCCAATTGGCCTATTTTGGTAGTTTTCATATGAGTACATGTTTCTGTACTTTTGGGGCCATTTTGAGCCCCTAAACAACATTTTTTTGGCTTGCCACAGTCAAATGCATGATTGACTTAAATATTGATGACATAATATATAGTTCTCGAAAATACCTTCCAACTGGCTATCACACAACTAAAAAAGATATCATATGCAAAAGTTGCAACCCTAAGAAGTTGATGTACTAACTTACCCCAACATGGCCCACATAACTTTTGGCGCTTCATCTCCTAGGGTTAGCTTTTTGGATATCTAGGGTTTTGGAATTCATTCTTATTGTAAAAATTCCTTCAAAGCCTCATTGTACTCATCTTCTTGAGAATGAGTGTAATCGTCACATCTCTTCTCAGAGATAAATATGCCACCATTCTAGCGAGTCCTGCACTCTGTATATTTACAGTCTCTGTAAATTTATTTCATTAATAGAAATAATGTATTGTTGTATTTATCTGTTTCTAGCTATATTTATGTGTATTTCATTGTAATATCTCTGCTTTTATTTCGTTCCAAAAATAATCTGGATCAGTGGTATCAGAGCAGGTTGCTCTTGATCATTTTTTAGTGCATGTCCCCAACGAGGTATGAGTATAGAAAGTTGGGTCTAGAGCTTGTCTCTCTCGAGGAAAATCGATCTTGCACACCCAATAAAACCTCCATGGTAGAAGAAAAGAAAAACGAAAGAGTAGAATATTCTATTAACATTTTTCTTGAGTAATGTCTCATGTGACAGAGGGACGAAATGATGGAGAATTTTTTCCACATCGTTCAATGCCTTCCGATAGCAACATGTGCATCTTCATCAAGTGACCACTTTGGAGGAACTTCTCCCTTCCAGGTACAAGTTAACTTTTATGTTCCCATATTTGAAGGTTATATAGATGCAGATGCCCTAGAAAAATTGTTAAATCTACTAGAAGGTTATTTCACTGTTCACAATTTTTTCGACAAGGCAAAGGATACCTAAGCCAACTAGGTCTCAAAACAATGCAAATGACATCTAATACAAGGTATAAAAATCATACAACAATTCCAACTAACATTCTCTCATTTTCCTCATCCTACATAACCCAAGGAAGTGTACCCCCTTCTCTGCACCACAATCCCTCAAGTTGTGTCACTTCCCTTCCAAGGTTGAACCACAGGTTGGCCATGAAGTATTAGAGCTATGGATCCAATAACTCCAACTGTAATAATGGATTCTCCAGGCACCCTGCAAGCCTCACACATTGGGAAATCATACCCACCCAATTCCCCCTCCAGGTCTCTTTCCTTCCCCAAGGAAACCCAAGGAGAATTGTCAACATAATCCCTTGTAGGATTCACAAGGTTCTCAAGAAACATGGTTACAATGGCTTCCCTAAGGTCACACCCAACATACCCAAACCAAAATAGCAAAGAAAATGATTAGAATGATTGGAATGAATAGATTTCTCACTGATCCCAAACTTCAATATATGCATGCTTCCATTTTTACAAGTGGCAGTCAAAGAACCACTCTCCCACCACTCGGGAACTCATCCCATCACTTAGGAACTTAGGATAAAATAATGACATAAGATTTAGGATTAGGATTTAGGATTAATTTAATATATTTGGCTTATCCCCTTTCCTTAATCCCTTATCCNAGTCAAAGAACCACTCTCCCACCACTCGGGAACTCATCCCATCACTTAGGAACTTAGGATAAAATAATGACATAAGATTTAGGATTAGGATTTAGGATTAATTTAATATATTTGGCTTATCCCCTTTCCTTAATCCCTTATCCCCCTTCCCCTCTCATGTAATCCTATCCCCCCACACTCTTTTATCTGACTTGGTATGAAAATGTGATGCATTTTATTGATATATATGAGTATTATTACAATGCACAATTCTAGGCTCACTAACCTTTTAGCATACAAGATCTCCAACCTAATATCACACATGCACGCTAGTCCAAAACATACATAAACATGCACTAAACACAAAAAAAACATACTGGCTCACCATTCTATATAAAATAAATGTACATATACATATTTACAACTGGGGTCAAATTGGGGGTATTACATTCCCCTCTCCCTTATGTTTTCATTTTTCTCAATGCAATATATACTCAGATACAGATATGGGGGGCTATATACTTGGACACCAATATGGGGTTACAACAAGATATGTTATTTCCAAGATTCCCCCACCTTATGCCCCTCTCATTCCTCTCTCATGGAGTCATATGCCCCCATACTTTTAGTCCCTCTCGTCTCACGGCCATCGAATCATTTTTATTAATAAATTGAATATACATTATTTACATTACTTTTCCCTCAACCATATTATTCAGCTCATGGTATAATTCACATATTTACATTACATTACATATATGAGGATCAAAATCAGTGTGTTACATTCCCCTCCCCATTATTTTTTCACTATCCTCAGAGATAAAGATGCCACCATTCTAGTGATTCTTGCACTCTTTATTTTTACAGTCTCTGTACATTTCTTTCATTAACAGAAATCATGCATTGTTGTATTCCTTTGTTTCTGGAAATATTTATGTGTATTTCATTGTAATATCTCTGCTTTCATTTCATTCCAAAAATAATATGGATCAGTGGTATCAGAGCAGGCTTCTCTTGATCATTTTTTAGTGCATGTCCCTATTGTGTATGTGTTATATTCTTTGCACGAGTAGTAGTGTATGCGTTGCATCGGGCGCATAGGGGGGTTTGATGGGGGGTGCAAGGGCAGTTCTCCCGATAAAAAAAATTCTTCCTCGATAAACGTGTCACATATTTAGTTGGTTTTTCAGCACATGGTTTCTTTGTCGATGGTTTTCTATTTTCGGTTAAGGAATTAGGGTTGTTGACTAATACAGGTCATTGGGTTAGGGTTTGGATGTCGCTGGCTCCTATATGTATATTTTATTGTAAACAATGTAACACTATGAATGAATATAGAATATGTTGGTTTTCCTAGTTTGGATTTCTAGGGGAAAAATCTCTGTGTAATGTTTTTATTTTCCATTGTATCTTTTATGTTCTTTTACTGAAAATTTGTTTGCAGTAAATATTGTACAAGGTTAAAATTTACATTTGGTATCAAATCTTGTTCTCTTCAGGGGATGCATTTGTGGTCAAGGGTTTGGCTCGAGACTATGATAAGCCTTGTTATAGTGGGAGATATGTGGTATTGATTTTTCAGGTGAAAATAAATGGCAAGAAATTCGAAAATGGAGATCGAGAAGTTTAATGGAAAACATTTTGAGCTGCGGTAGCTCAAGATGGGAGATATGTTGGTGGACAAAGATCAGTGGATCACAGTATATCAAGGTACTGCACCTATAGGAAATTCATCATATGACTGGAAAAAGTTGTATTGGAAGGCGAAGAGCACAATCTGACTGTGTCTCTCAGATTCAATATTACTGAATGTGTTAGAGGAAGCTATAGCCAAGGATTTATGGGATAAGTTGGGGAAGTTGTATCAGTCTAAGTCCCTAGTGAATAAAATATTCCTAAGAAAGAAGTTGTATAACCTGAGGATGAGAGATGGAGACTTAGTGGCAGAGTATTTGAACGCCTTTAATACTGTGGTAAGTCAGTTTTTATCTATTGAGATTAAAATTTCAGATGAAGATAAATGTATCAATTTACTGTGTTATTTACCAAACTCATGGGATATTTTGGTTGTGCCCATAGGTAGTAATACAATTGCCTTGAATTTTGAAGAAGTGGTCTCATCCTTGTTATCGGAGGAGATGATACAGAAGAATATGGGAGGATAGATCACAGACACATTATTTGCAAGAGGACGTTCCCAGGAAAGAAATAGATCTAAGTTCTCAAGTGGGAGTTCTAAGTCTAAGGGTAGATCTAAATCTCCCAGAAATTTTGTAAAGGTATGTTGGAGATATGGAAAAGAAGGGCACTACAAGAAGCAGTGTAGATCCAAAGTTGAGAAAAAGAAGGTATTTGAAGAATCTCCTTCTACAAAAGAAAAGACCTCCAAGGAAGAAGGAGGGGATGTGTACTTGGATTCTTCAAGAACACATGCAGATCATGTGGAATGGTTGGTTGAATCAGGTGCATAATTTCATATGAATCCCCACAGGAAGTGGTTCTGTGAATATGAAAGGTATGATGGAGGTAATGTTTTCCTAGGCGATGACTCAACAACCAAAATCATAGGTTGAGGAAAATTTAAGTTGAGGCTCATAGATGGAAATATTGGAACACTGCTTGGTGTTCTCCACATCCCAGGTTTGGCGAGAAATTTGATTTTTGTAAGAAAAATGGATGATGTAGGGGTAAAAACAATGTTTGAAAAGGAAACCTGCAGGATGGTTTGAGGAGAAATGGTGTTGTTGAAGGGAGTTCAGTTTGGAATTATGTATAATCTACAAGGAAGAACTATTAATTATGGGTGTAATAGTTCCATTGTTCCTGATATTGGAGTTGAAGAAGAAAGAATTCCTATAGTCACTGGAGAAAAGGTTATGTTGTGGCATCAAAGACTGGGGAATATCAAAGAGAAGGGTCTTCGACTACTACATGGTAAAGGTATGGTTTAAGGTATGTCTAACTACTCTCTGGATTTTGATTTATGTGAACATTGTGTATATGGGAAGCATAATCGGGTAAGATTCCCTTCTGGTGAAACAAGGGCAGAAGGAATTTTACAGCTAGTTCACGGTGATGTTTTTGGACCTGTATCGGTCCCATCATTGGGAAAATCTATGTACTATTTCTCATTTATAGATGAATCCTCGAGGAATACTTGGATAGATTTCCTCAGGAAGAAATCTGAAGTCTTTGACAAGTTTAAAGATTTTAAGGGTATTCTTGAGAATCAAACAAAGAAAAGAATCAAGGTGTCAAGGACAGATAATGGAAGAGAGTTCTATGGGAATGAATTTGAATAATTCTATAAGAAGTGAGGTATAGAAAGGTAGAAGACTACTCCATATACACCTTAGCAAAATGGATTTGCAGAAAGGATGAATAGGACGTTGATGGAAAAATCAAGGTGCATGCTCAGTGGTGTCGAGTTAGGACAAGAATTATGGGCAGAGGCAGTGGGTATTGCATGTTACCTGGTCAACATATCACCCTCATCAGCGTTGGATGACAAGACTCTACAAAAGGTATGGATTGGTAAGAAACCTTCTCTCACACATCTCAAGGTATTTGGTTGTGATGCATATGTTCATGTTCCAAGGGAAAACAAGAGTAAGCTAGATAAGAAGGTTGGAAAGTGTATCTTTATTGGATATAAAGATGGTCTAAAAGGTTATAAGCTTTGGAACCTAGAAACTAAGAAGGTATTGTATAACGGATATGTGGTATTTAGAGAAATGAAGGATGTTGTTAAACAGGAAGTCCTATCAAGTAAGGAAGAGCCAGAGAAAATAGAGTTTGATTTAAAGGATGATGAGTCAGACTCTATAGAAGAACAAGAATCAGAAGATGAAGATCCTCATACTCCAGTATTGAGGAGATCGGTTCGATAAAGAAGGATACCAGAAAGGTATACTCCATCTGATTTCTGTTCAAATTTTTCTTTTACTATCACTGATGATGATCCTAGAACTGTCAGGGAGGCAGTGGATTTAGAGGATGGAAATCTCTGGAAAAGGGTCATGGATGAAGAAATGGCATCTTTGAATAAGAATGAGGCTTGGGATCTAGTGGAGTTTTCGACTGGAAGAAATCCTATTGGAAACAAATGGGTATTTAAAAAGAAGCTTAATGTAGAAGGAAAAGTGGAGAAATACAATGCTTGGTTAGTAGCAAAGGGTTATTCCCAGGTTGAGGGAATTGATTTTGGTGAGATTTTTTCTCATGATACCAAGTTAACATCTATAATATTTATGTTATCTATTGTTGCTACATTTGATTTTTAAGTAGAACATATGGATTTGAATATGGCATTCCTACATGGGGATCTGGAAGAAGAAATCTATATGAAGCAACCAGAAGGTTAGGCCGTGAAGGGAAAGAAGGAGTTGGTATGCAAGATGAAAAAGTTCTTGTATGGTTTAAAACAATAACCAATGATATGGTATCAAAAAATTGATACTTATATGCTGGGCCTTGGCTTCACAAGAAGAAAAGAGGATCATTGTGTGTATGTTAAATTAATTGGTGATCATTTGATTTATTTGGTCTTGTATGTGGATGACATGTTGCTGATAGGAAACAACAAGGAGATTATCCAGGATGTGAAAACTCAGTTGTCCACTAAATTTGACATGAAGGATCTCAGTGCTTAAAATTTCATTTTGGGCATGGAAATTAAAAGAGATCGGAAAAAGAGGAAAATCTGGTTAAATCAAAGAAAATATGTCGAGACAATATTGCAGAGGTTTAATATGTAGGAATGTAAACTAGTCAAGGTTCCTATTCCTGTTGGGGTAAAGTTATCTGTGGATCAGTGTCCCAAGACACAGAAAGAGGAGGAGGACATGTCTCATGTTTCATATGCAAGTGCAGTTGGTAGTTTGATGTATGTAATGGTCTATACTAGACCGGAAATTGCACATGCAGTGAGAGTTTTGAGCAGGTATATGCCAAAACTAGGGAAGGAGCATTCCACAACAATAAAAAAGGGTTTTCATGTATTTGCGTGGCACTGATAGCCATGGATTATGCTACGAAGGAAGACCGATATTGGACACAGTGGTGGATATACATGTATTTGTGGATGAAGAATGGACTGGAGATCTGGATCATAGGATATCTACAAGTTGCTATGTGTTTAACCTGTTTGGAGGAGAAATAAGTTGGATGAGCAAAAGACAGGATGTAGAGGCACTTTCAACTACATAAGTTGAATACATGGCAACCACTCATGCAAGTAAGGAAACATTATGGTTACAAAGATTGTGTTCAGGTATTGGGTTGGTACAACAAGTTGTAAGGATAGATTGTGATAGTGAGAGTGCAATTTTTCTGGTGAAGAACCCAAATTATCATTCAAAGACAAAGCATATTGATATTCAATATCACTTTGTGAGAGACATGATTGAAGAAAAGAAAGTATTGTTGATGAAGGTGGACACTTTGAAGAATTTTGTAGATTCATTAACAAAATCTATGAGCACTGAGAAGTTCTCTTAGTGTAGAGGATCCATGGGCATTGTTTCCTTGGATTGTTGACTATGTAACCCTGTAACCCCATGCATGCAAAGAAAAAAACAAGTGGGAGAATGTTGGGTATGTGTTATATTATTTGCACGAGTAGTAGTGTTTTCATTATGCTGGGCGTGCAGGGGGGTGCAGGGGGGAGAAAGCCCCCTATGCGAGGGTTCGAGGGAAACACCCCCAAGAAAAAAATTTCTGCCTTGGGAAACATGTCACATATTTAGGTGGTTTTTTGGCACATGGTTTCTTTGCCGATGGTTTTCTATTTCAGGTTAAGGAATTAGGGTTGTTGACTAATCTAGGTCATTGGGTTAGGGTTTTGGATGTCGCTGAATCCTATATGCATATTGTATTATAAACAATGTAACACTATGAATGAATATAAAATATGTTGGTTTTCTTGATTTGGGTTTCCAGAGGAAAAATCTTTGTGTAATGTTTGTATTTTTCATTGTATCTTTTATGTTCTTTTACTGAAAATCTGTTTGCAATAAATATTGTACAAGGTTAAAATTTACAGTCCATGACGAGGTCCGAGTATAGAAAGTTGGGTCTAAATATTGTCTCTCTTGAGGAAAATCGCTCTCGTACGCCCAAGAAATCCTCCATGGAAGAAGAAAAGAAAAAATACAGAGCATAAGGTTCTATTAACCGTTTTCTTAAGAAAGCTCTCGCATGACAGAGGGATGAAATGATGAAGAATTTTTCCCACATAGTTCAATGCCTTCCGATAGCAACAGGCGCATATTAATCAAGTGACCACTTTGGAGGAAATTATCCCTTCAAGGTACAAGTTAACTTTGATATTCCCGTATTTGAAGGTTAGATAGATGCAGATGCCCTAGAAAAGTAGTTAAATCTACTAGAATGTTATTTCTCTGTTCACAATTTTTTCAACAGGGCAAAGGATACCTAAGCCAACTATGTCTCACAAAAATACAAATGGCGTCAAAGACAAGGTATCAAACTCATAAAAAAATTCCAACCAACATTCTCTCATTTTCCTCATCCTGCATAACCCAAGCAAGTTTACCCCCTTCTTTGCACCACAATCCCTAAAGTTGTCCCACTTCCCTTCCAGGGCTCAAGCACAGGTTGGCCAGGAAGTCTTAGAGCTATGGATCCAGAAAATCCAACTGTAATAATGGATTCTCTAGGCACCTTGCAAGCCTCACACATTGGCAAATCCCCCCCACGCAATTCCCCCTACAAGGCTCTAGCCTTCCCCAAGGAAACCCAAGGAGAATTGGAAACATAATACCACATAGGATTCACAAGGTTCATAAGAAACTTGGTTACAATGGCTTCCCTAGCTCACACTGAACATACCCAAACCAAAATAGCAAAGAACAATAATTAGAATGATTGGAATGAATATATTTCTCACTAATCCAAAACTTTGTATATGCATGCTTCCTTTTCTACAAGTGGTAGTCAAAGAACCATTCTCCCACCACTTGGGAACTCATCCCATCACTTAGGAACTTAGGATAAAATAATGACAGAAGATTTAGGATTAATTTAATATATTTGGTTTATCCCCTTTCCTTAATCCCTTAGTCCCCTTCCGCTCTCATGGAATACTAGCCCCCCCACTCTTTTATCTGACTTGGTATGAAACTATGATGCATTTTGTTGATATATATGAGTGTTATTACAATGCACAATGCTAGGCTCACTCACCTTTTAGCATACAAGCTCTCCAACCTAATATCACACATGCACTCTAGCCCAAAACATACATAAACATGCACTCCAACCCAAAAACACATATTGGATCACCATTCTATAAAAAACAAATCTACGTATACATTTAGAATTGGGGTCAAATTGAGGTTATTACATTCCCCTCTCCCTTATTTTTTCATTGTCCTCAGTGCATTATATACTCATATACAAATATGGGGGGATATATACTTGGACACCAATATGGGGTTACAATAAGATATGTTACTTCCAATATCCCTCCCCCCCCTTATTCCTGTCTCATTCCTCTCTCATGGAGTCATATCCCCCCATCATTTTAGTCCCTCTCGTCTCACAACCATCGATGCATTTTTATTAATAAATTTAATGTACATTATTTACATTACTTGGCCCTCAACCATACTATTCCGATCATGGCCAAATTCACATATTTACATTACATTACATATATGGGGATGAAAATCAAGGTGTTACATTCCCCTTCCCATTAGTTTTTCACTGTCCTCAGTGCACATTGTCATATAGGTGTACACATATATACAATTATTACATCAAAGTTTTAAACCCAATGCGGGTATTCCTTCCACATTGCATCCTCTAGATCCACTAGACCTTTACTTGTACCATGTCTTTGTTCCTAAGCATTGTGTCCTACTTTTTACCAATATACTCTTTGGTTGCAGGTGGTATTGCATCATTTTTTCCATACACCATCAATGGTGCTCTTCTTTCCAAATACTCAATTTATGTCTTCATTTTTCAATTATTCCTATAAAAACCATCAAGACAAAATACATGTTATGGCTATTATCATGTATTAGTTATCTTATTAACAAAAGTTCTCAACTCCACAATATAAGCATGTATTTAAAAATAAATATGCAATCATAATTCAATACTTATCTTCATGGCTATTTCTCTACCTTACAAGTCTACCATGGGAAAACATTTTCTCATTGTTATTTTAGACATGCCCCTTTTTATAAATTAAATGACAC